>SNQJ01S0094155.1:18747-31549 GCA_010110895.2 Picea sitchensis
ACATATGGATGGGCTACACATTGGGACATGTGATTGGTGAATTGATGAGTTGATCATGTTGTACATCATTGATGATCTATAGTTGATGCATACATTGGTAGAGGCACCTACTAGCAGTTTGATTGGCACATGTTTTATGGAGAATTTGGCATACATATATGGGATTCATCATTTTGTGATATTGGTGCATGGTGATGTACATGTTTGGTACACTCATATATGGCATATGCTTGATGATACTATGCTGATGGTATTACTTGATTAGCACAACAATTGATATTTGTTTGATACATGGCTATGGCACTTGGTTCATGATGGAGACATATCATGAGTGATAGGATACATTGTTTGGCATATTGGTAGAGGCACATGGTTGGCATATTGCTAGATGCACATGTTGGCATATTGGCAGAGGCATATGATTGATATATTCCATGGATGATATTTTTTGGCACATTGCATGATGTTGATGTACATGGTTGATGTACATAGGTGTTGTGCATGATGAGCACACTTTTTGTACATGGATGTTGTGCATGGTGGGCACATTTTGGTACATGATTGATATTTGGATCATGATTCTTTATTTCATTGTTGACATATCTTTTGCTTCATGATGCTTGATACGGGATGGGTTTGATGCATGAACAGGTCCAAGGATCGCTATATGGTAGCACATTATTCATCTTCCAGAGAGGATAATGGGGAGACATACCCATAGAGGGAGTCATTCTTCCTCTCATGATTCTAGGAGGAGATATTTATCAAATGCATACCTAGAAAAGAGCCCTATATTTGAAGAAAGAGCACACATGCATAATTCCAGGAGGAGCAATGGTCACAGGGGGAGTATGCTCGATGTATCTTCAACATTACATCAGAGTGATATCCCTTTTTCAAAAAGGGGAGAGATTATTCAGTGGAAAGCGGGGGGAGCAGCCCCAAGAAGAGTTCAAGTAGGGGGAGTAGCCCCATGAGAAAAATTGCCCTTTTTTATTGATGTTAAAGAGGGAGAGTTAATCACATTGATGTGATTGATGGAGAGAGATAGTCACATTGACTATTGATGTAGAGCATGACTTATCTACATGTTGACATCAATAATTGGTAATTGATGTTGACATCAATGTTGGTATTGCCATCAATGCCAAAGGGGGATATTGTTGGATCATGTTATCATTGATGCCAATGGTTTGATTGATTGATGTGATTGATTGATGTCAAGTGATTGATTGATGCTAAATGATTGTATTGTACTTGATGAGAATTCATAGATGAAGATGGATCAATGTGGTCTCATTGGTACATGATGCATAGTCGATGCATATGATGCATTGTTGGAAAGATGTATAGATGACTCATTATTGTCTTATCATTATTGATAAGGTGCACAAATGGATGAACTCCAAAGTGGTCCCCTTATGGTGAAATCCATCACGGGAAGACACTTTGCGGATTGAGTTATCCTAGAAGAATGATTGAAGGACCCATGCTTGTATGAGGAATAATGAGATAAGGATCAATGAATTTGTTGGTGAAACTATCCTATATGTATAGTGTTTGTCATGCCATTTTCGGTGGTATGTGGAACGTCACATAACTCCTCACGGTTTGAGAGTTATGACCTTACGAAGTTGGAGAACCCCCATATGAAGGCTTGAAGCCCCCAAGGTCAAAGAAGTCAAAGTGACCTAAAAGAAGAAATCATTATTTAAATGATAAAGTAATATGACAAATTCAAGGTAGATTATTTAAATAATAAAGAGAAGTGACAAAATCTAGAAAGATTATTTAAATGATAAAGTAAGGTGACAAAATCAAGAAGGAATATTTAAATGATAAAATATTGGAGAAATTTCTATTTATGGAAAGTGGTTAACCCTAAAATAAGGAAAATAGGTTAAGAAACCTAAAAGTGGGTAAATTGACCTAGAAAATGAAAGTATAAATAAGATAGCTATGGACTCTTGCATTTCATCCTTTTGTGGATCAATGGAGAGCTTGTTGTGAGAATATCTTTTGGAGTATTGATGGAGAGATTTTTGTGAGATCTTCTTGTGAGAGCATTTTGGTGTGGATCTCTTAAGCATGGTTGAAGATCTATTCTGAGAAAGAGAGAATGAGGAGGATCTCATGAATGCATCAAATTTTCAGCAATATCGAAGATCTTGACGGAAAAAGTTTCGGAGCTTCAGAAACCCTATTTTATGATGCATACGCAAGTTGTCTGTGTATAGGGTGCGTATACGCAAGCTGTCTGTGTACAAGTTGCGTATAAGGTGTTGATAATTCTTGGGTTGTCTGTCTACAAGGTGTGTATACGCAGGCTTTTTGTGTATAGGGAGCATACAGTGGATAAAATCATGGAGATTTTTGGTTGAGTTGATGACAAGTTGTTGAAGACTAAAGCAGGTTCCAGATTTGCACTCTATGGGCTCAAATCTATCATTGAGACACTGGTATGGTTACATTATTGTCTTGATGGATACTATTGTTTGATGTGTTATGAATGTTTAGGGAATTCTTGGTATGGCTTCTATGATGTTGTTCAGTTTGGTTGATTTGGTTGATGGAGTGATCAGCACGCTTGTGATTTAGTGGTGACATGATTGTTATGGTATACTAGTTGTTTATCCATGATTGAGATAGCATTCATATTGGTTTGTTGTGGAGTATGACTAAGCTATTGGAGAGCTTAGATGTATTGTGACTGGCTAGTGGTCAGTTTGGACAGTGATAAACAGAAGATAATGATAAATTGGTTGCAGAGGATCTGAGTTGATCCTGAAGGACAAACCCTAAATAGCTCAGAAGGTATACACAGACTGTAGTATTGCTTGGGCATGTATACATGCAGGTTGTACTACTGGTAGGGAGCATATACATGCATGCTTCTCTACTGACAGGTCACGTACCTATTGCAGATTGATATTTGTTGAGGATTGTTGTCTCATCTCAGTTGATGCTTAGGGTGTAAGCTGAGTCTTGCATTATAGAGTTGTGCTCTTGCAGAGTTGTACTCTATTTAGTTCTTGCTGATAAACCCCCCAGAATTGTAGTCCGTAATAAAAAGAAAATTGTACATACATCTTGTGTTCCTTGTGATGATGACTTGTTGATGGTATATTGTTGATATATGTTTACATATAACTAGTTATAAATAACAGTAATGGTTAATATGTTAATGGAGATTGCTAACTAATGGAGTTTTGTGTAACAGGAAAGTTTTGGTAAAAAGAAACCCACACTCATTCACCCCCCCTCTAAGTGTGGTAGGTGTGTCCAACAAAGAATACATGTAAATGATTGTGAACAATCATGAACTAATTAATTTTCAATAGATACGGAAATGAAACCATAAAGTGTGCCTATGGTTAAAACACACACCACATGATAAAGCATGTGATTAAAGCACAATGTGAATGCAAATTGATGGAATAAATGTGCATGTGTGAATGCAAAATCTAAATCCATAATAAGGATGCATGTTAATAATTCCTTATGGAATATTGGGTAATAATATGAAATGACAGTTGAGGCTGACTCGAGGTTGAGGTAATCTCAGATAGTGATGGATATGCAATAAGAAAGTTGCATGATGAGACAATTCCATGTGGAGGAACTATGTGAGGACTCTTTTAGGAGAACATAGTCATAACATTAATGAATGCTAGAAAATTAGACAATAGACTACAAAGTCTATTTGTACAAGAATCATGTATTGCATTTTCAAATATCATGCATGAGTAAAAGATATGCAAATGAATGTTTACCAACTTGATTTTTTCTTTGGTGAATGTGAAGAATGCACTAGTTCTTAATTGGCGAGTAAAATCTTGTTGTTGTGGCATGCTGAATTATCCAATGGAGTCAAGATGAAATTTGGTTGAAACTGCTCAAGAAACAGAGAAGGAAAATCACAAGAGGGATAAATTACTTAAGCAAAGGAGTAGCAAAGTAGAAATACTTTCCTTTCTCTGAAAACTCTGGTTTTCTTAACAAAGTTATAAACCTCAAAAATGAACAATTGTTAAAGAAAAGGAAAATAAACAAATACGTATTTTTTAATGAATAGGCTTGGTTGATCCATGTTAAGTAAAGACAATGAGGCCTTGGAAATAACTCAACTCAACTGAAAAGTTCTAGACTATGTAGGAGGATTTGGAAAAGAGGGAAGAGTCCCTTAACCTTTTTCCTTAATTTTATTGTGTTTATCTAGAATGAGAAACTAATATGTTGATGGATGTAGGATACCCAACAACTGAATTATTTTTATGGTTGCACTAGTGAGCACAATGAGGGTTAATGTGATGAAGAACGTGTAGATCTGCTAGGAAATATCTAATAATGCTTGTTGATTTAGATGTTATGTACGTGCATTTTATTTAACATGACAACTAATATGTATGTGACTGTTATTATGCCTATTAAGTGTAATAAAACATTGGAGTTATTGAGGAAGGACAACTACCAATGGTTGACAACCTCAAAAAGAAGATAAATGCAAGAGTGATGTTGTTGAAAGACTATTGAAAGGACTTTGGAAGTTCCCATGAAGCAGCTAGGAAATATCTAATAATGCTTGTTGATTTAGATGTTAAGGTAATGCATGCATTTTATTTTAACATGACAACTAATATGTATGTGACTGTTATTATGCCTATTAAGTGTAATAAAACATTGGAGTTATTGAGGAAGGACAACTACCAATGGTTGACAACCTCAAAAAGAAGATAAATGCAAGAGTGATGTTGTTGAAAGACTATTGAAAGGACTTTGGAAGTTCCCATGAAGCACCACTGATGAGGTACATTTGTAATGAACCGTCCTAATCGATCACATTTTCATAACACTATTATTCTTTTGAGGACACTTGTGTGCAAGGATCCTAAGTAAAAACATTGTATATTGCGGATTATCATCTTTGGTTTATGTGTTTATGCTATGATTTAAAAATGAAATTGAGATGTTATTGATATTGTTGTATAGTATTGACATGTATTATGCGACATAGTTTCCTGAGTGTGAAGGAAGCATGACATGATGATGATGATGACATCATTGACTTTGGGACTCCAAATTGAGTCAAGCAGTGGATTATCTACTTTGGTTATGAGTACTTGATTTATTACACATGTATTATGATGATTTCAGTTATAGATTTCATATATATGAGTTATTGATTGTTTCTTTGTTAGTGGATGTAGGCATGCTGACGCTTGATAATCCAACTCGCATATAGAGTAAAGGGGTCATACAAAAATATCATATGTATGAAGGAGAGATCTGGCAGCATCAATGTCACAACCTACTAGCACTCTCTCTCAAGGACCTGACTGAAGGTTACCGATTACCTTGTTCTCGAGAGGTTCACGATGTCGTGAAGGTAGGATCAGACAATCACTCACGAGAATTTCTAAGAAGTGCACAATAAGGTGGATTATTCTTCGCACTTCTTTGTCTCACATAAGGTCGACAAGTGGAGTATTAACTCCAAGCATAAGACAACTTCCAAACTAAGTCAACAACGAGTGGCACCCTGGAGCACATAATGTGTGTCTTGGCTGGGAACGTCGCATGAATAAATTGCTAGTCAATAAAAAATCTAGAAGACCCTAGAAAATAAATGAATACTTAGACATGTGTTAGAGAATACAAACAATTAATTAGAGCCAAGAGAAAAGAGAAATGAATTTATATAAATTTATGTTAAATTTGAAAGAGAACATATTATTATCTAAGTTTATTTGTTATGCTTAATAAAATTATAGAAAAGGTAATGGCCCATGGAGATTAGGAATAACAAACCTAGAGAGAGGAGAATAATTAAGACATGTGCACAAGATGCATAAAATTAATAAAAGGAACTTTTAAATAAAAAGAAATTAACTCATGAGAGAATGGGTAGTCAACATGGAGTTAGAATCCTAAGTCAATCTAGACTCAAAATCCTAACTAGAAAGAAGTAGAGTCTTAATCAAACTCCAACTCTAAATTAGTTGGGAGACACAATAAAAGAGAAATTGTGGAACTAAGGGACAACTAGAGAAAATATAGGAACTAATTTAGGAGTGTGAGGGAAAATGCATAATTATTTAAATTTAAAAGGATTAAACATGTAAAACTTGGGGAAAGTGAGAGCACATGTGTTGGGTGAATAATATTTAATTCTTAATTATTAAAATTAATTAATAGTGCATGAGAAGACAAGTGCCAAACCAAAAAATTATAAAAGAAAGGAAAGGAAGAAGGAGAGGCACCCTATTGGCCGGATAAATGAAATGTTCTGAAATTTCTATTAACTAAGTTTACTTGAATGAGTTGGGCTACAAGTTGTGCAAGAGGTGGAAGCCTCCCCTTGCAAGGGAAATATTGAGCCAGTTTGGACCCCAAAAATCAAGGTGTGATCCCTAGAGCTAGGAGGCTATGGGAAGAAGATTACCCGTAGCTGCTATTGGCGCAATCACCGAGGTATTTGATTAGCAGCTAAAAAAAGATCGCTGGGTAACAAGCCAAGCCTTGACTGAAGACCTTCAACCCACAAACTTTGTTAAGCCACGATATCATCAAATTATTTATTATTGATTTGTAAAGAAAGGAAATTATATATATATATATATATATATATATATATATATATATATATATATATACATATATATATATATATATATATGTTTTGCAACCTCCGAAGTTTCATATAACTATTGTAATTGATTTTCCTAGATCGAACGTGAGCGGAATTAATGTTGAACATTACTTAAAATTTTAGTTAAAATGCTACTGAGAGAGTAAACACGATAAATGACCGTTGTCATACAATGAATGAATTATCTGATTGCCAGTTGGATAGGATCGCTTGATGTGGGCATGAATGAACCGTGATGACCATACGTAGATATCAATGATTTAACATAATGGCGAATCTGTAAAAGAAGAAGAATCCACTTATTTAGGCACTTTATACTTGCTCGAGTAGAATAGAGTGTAGTCTAGCATTGTAGTGATGACTAATTGTTGTTGGCTTTTTTGTAAACTTAGGTGAAGTTCCCCGTGTGAGATAATCCCCTTGCTTGTAAAAGGAAGATGCGAGAAAACTAGTGTAAAAGTGTTTGCTCTTGTTCTTAAATCAGATCTCTAGTCAGGTACTAAATTCTGAAGAAAAAAAAATCCAATTAGAATGAATTTTCCGTTGGTTATTATTTTATTGTGTTGAATTAATAAACATGCAGATGGCGTTGTACTAAGATAGCATGCTTAAATGAAACCTAGATCTGAGTAATATTATGTGTAATGTCATAATGGTGCCGAATAAAATGTAGCTTGTAGACTTTATTTTAAAACTTCTAAATTATAAATTCAATATATCATGGATGCTAAAATGATTTATCTTTGATATGTGTGTCTACGCTCTTGAATATTACTATAAATATTTTAACAAACCGTGCTGATAAAAAGTTGATAGGAATTTCTAAGAAGTTATTTCTTGAAGTAATATGTTTTAAATTTTGGAATTAGATGTGTAAAACTAAATTCTCACCTTACGACTATCATGTTTAATGTTATGTTCTGTATGCGCTCATGCACCATTTAAATGAATTCTATAGGGTTGATTCTTAATCAAGGTTTATGTTGTGGTTAAATTGTGGATCAATTTGTAAGGTGTAATAAAAATAATTCAATTGTTGCTTGGTGTTGGAGTGGTAATAACAACATTTAGGTTGGTTTCTAGGTATCGTTAGGAAACCTTCGAGCACTCACCAGTGGTTTTCATTTAATATTAATCAAATTTACATTTTTAATTAATTAAATTCTGGAATGGAAAAAGAGTTAATGCCATTCAATTGGATCCTAAGTCTATCAAGTAAAATAGAGAAATTCACTTCCATAGTACAAGGAAAAATAGAGCTAGCATAGAGTCTAGTTAAATTTAATGTGCCAAATTGTGTAACTTCAAATAAGTATTTATCTCTTTATAAGTTATAGAACTGCGAGATAAAATTTTCAAATTGCATCATGTACTTAAAAGTTTGATGTTTTAGAAACAAAGAATTTACTTTTCATAATGAAGTATCATTTATTTTATGTTAATGATATCGAATTAGATGTGTGAAATGTAAAGTTATCTACGATTAATGTACGATTTATGTACCTGCTAACTCATAATTGTTTTAATTACAAGGAGGGTCTTTACAATATCAAAGAGGGTGTTGACAACTAGAACAAGTATAAAATAGTTCATGCTCATGTGACATGGGAATTGGAAGGGATTAGGTAAGAATCCCTTCTAAAGTATTTTATTATCTTAATGATATGTAGAAGTAGATAGTGTATGTCACTGATACCTAAGCAGCAGGGTAAGATTAAGGAAAGAAGAATCTGAATAATAGAGAGAGGAAATTTATGCCATTTGAAGATGATTAAAATCTTTTCAAGAAAATTTATGAACCAATAGTGTCTTGGGTACATTGACCAATTACGACTCATTGGGAACGAAAGTGATCATAAGAAGCACATTGAATTGAATGCATTGAGGAAATGTATTTTTGCATGAGAGGGAATGCAATGGACTACCCATCATGAAAGGATGATCTTCCAATACTCTACCAGAGTTGTAGAATGGTAAAGAGAGGAATTGGGTGGCCATAGATAGATAGAGGAGGAATTGGGAGGAACAATCCTGCTATAATAATGAACAGGGATAGAAGATCCTTGTCATCAGAGGTTGGATGAGTTCCAACACACCATGGAAAGAGTTCCTAACATGAAAAATAATCATCTAAAATTAATGCAAGGGTGCATTGTATGTGAACATGGCCATGGATATTGACACATTGGATTAAATTCATTTAATAGTTGATTTCTTTTTGAAAATATTTGTATGCTAGAATGATGCATGTGTAGGGAAATGATAATTCCTTTTATTTTATGTCACTAAATGGATAAATATAATTTGATTGTTAGTATGAATAGTTATGAAATTGTTTGAGACCCACTACAAGTGTGCAATGAAACTATAATGTGCATGAGAACTAACAATGGTTTGGTTGTGTGAGTATTAAAACTGCAAGAAAGAAGGATCTTGGATAGGGTAGTGTTGTAAGCCCATAAAGAAGATTAATGCTTACTGAGCCAAGCTGTTATGAGAAGGAAGATCTCACACTTTTGAATCTAGTTCTATGTGGAATAAATCTGAAAACGAAAATGTGGAATTAGAAATATGTGGGTAACATATTTGAAAATTTTGATAAATCGATGATAGTATCTCACGGTTACTGTATGCACGTGATACATATGAGATGAAATATCTATCTTGAAGGCACATATGATGACTGTGAAGCTTGAAAGCATGGAAAAAGGCTACTATTGTGACACGAGAACCCTATGATATTCCATGATCACCATAGAATATGTTTTGTTGTGGTAACACAAGTAGGAGGGACACCTTGACAGACCAAGTTGGAGGGATGCCTTAGCTGTAAGACTAAGTGAAGTCTCAGAAACTCTTCTTGTGCGAGAAAACCTTGGCAAGCTAAGATGGATCACCCTAGATACTGTGTAGCAGAGAAAAATATCTCTAGGCCTAAGCTTGGAAGGTGAGTGACCGCAAGGAAGAGGAGACTTCGATAATTATTGTACATGCACAAAATGGGTATATCAAGGAAATAATGGGTCAAGTTAGTAAGACAACCAACTGGATGTGGATCCATGAAATTGTAAAGATAAGTATTGTGCTGATATGAATATTTCCTCTTGAGTTTTGAACAAAATTAAAATGTTTTTGCATGAAATCCTGATTAATGTGCTTGGTTTTTCAAATTATTATAGGCACGTGACAAGGCCAAGATTCTGGAAAAGGACCAAGCCAAGAAAATGAAAACATTGCTAAAGAAGATGAAATATGGGGGCATGACTGGTGTTGTTGAGATGCAAAAAAAACCAAGGATGATGCTCCTTTAATGGGGAGGGGATTGTAATACTCCTATTTCCCACAACTTGTAAATATAATTATATTATTGCTAGAATACTATTGATGCAGTGCCCCTACCTCAACAGGGTCTGCTGACCTCCCGGTCTCTGGATCTTCTCAATATTTGAGATGGAGAAGCTCTTCAATTCCCTACAGGAATCTTCAAGAAATGTCCACAAGTCATTTTCACGAAACTTTGTCATGCGAACAAGCACCAGGTGCAAGCTTCTCTCACGCGACCACATCTGTGACCACGAGCCTAGCCCAAAAGGCGTTTCGTGATTTCACGCATCAGGTCTTTGCATGTGAATCACCCCGATTCTCTTGACCTCTGAAACCCCGACAAGAGTCTGGCGTGTACTAGATCCTCCTTTATCTTCCCTCAATTTGGTTGCTAGCGGTGACCACGTGCTTGAATGAAAGGTGCATCATGAAACACATTTCGTGACTCTGGGGGTCTCCTTACCACTGTTATCCCGATATCCAAGATCGTGATGATGCTAGATCAATGGTCCAAATTTTTCCTTTGATGAACGACTGTGATCAAGTCGGGATTTCACGTTTCGCAACTTTGGGAGTCTCCTTACCTCTGTTCTCCCGATATCTGATATCGCGATGGTGCTAGATCAATGGTCCAGATATTTCCTTCGATCAATGGCTATGATCAAGTTGGGATATCACGTTTCGTGACTTTGGGAGTCTGCTTACCTCCACTCTCCCGATATCCGAGATCGCGATGGTGCTAGATCAACGATCCAGATCGTTCCTTCGACTAGTGGTTGTGATCAAGTCAGGATTTTTCATTTCGCAACTTTGGGAGTCTCCTTACCTCCATTATCCCGATATCCAAGATCACGATGGTGCTAGATCAACGATCCAAATATTTCCTTCGATCAACGGTTGTGATCAAGTCTGGACTTCACGTTTCACGACTTTGGGAGTCTCCTTACCTCCATTCTCTCAATATCCAAGATCACAATGGTGCTAGATCAACGGTCTAGATCTTTCCTTCGATCAACGATTGTGATCAAGTTAGGATTTCGTGTTTCGTGACTTTGGGAGTCTCTTTACCTTTGTTCTCTTGATACCCGAGATCACGATGGCTTTAGATCAACAATCTGCGATCTTTTCAGATCCAATAGCACAAATCAAGTTGACATTTGACCTTTCTCTCCTTTTCCCTTTATGGATTCCCTTCGATACTTAGCCGAATTCCAAATTTGTGCATCCTTGTAGCAGATTCCTATGCAAGACTTGGTTCTTGCGGATGAATGTGCACGCCTTGTGACGCAACCTTCCCCACCCCTCGGAGAACGATCACTCCCACCAGGACCTTCTTTCACTCAAGCCCGAAGAGTCGAATTACTCTTCTAACCCCCTGTCGAGAGTTCTCAATACCCACAGAACTCTCCTTCCGGCGACCCCCCCCTTTTGCCTTGTCGGGGAAATCGGGTTTCGCGTTATCGCAAAACTTGTGGCACGGTTCCCGTGTTCCTCAAAACCCCGAAACCCAATGGGTCTGAATGTCAACGCTTTCGTTCTTTCTCGGGGATTTCCCTATCGGGAAATCGGCATACTCGATGATGCGGTTCACTTGCACCATGAATCTCCGAACCCCGAACTCCGATACGCATGTGCACTATTTATTTGCCACGTCACCTTCTCTCTCCGCTCTATCGGGAATCGTGTGATCACGATTTTATAGGTAGCAGTTCCTTTGCGCTGGGAAGTCTCGAATGTCGAACCCCGATTACTCCGGATCTCGTGCCACCTGTCCCTGGGGTGATCAACGGCTTCAACGACTTCGGGAAATCGCCAATCATGATTTCAACAAGTATGAAACTTCTACCTTTGCAACTCCTATAAGCCAGATCTCGACGACCCTTGTTCCCTCCTAGGCTTTAAGGGCTAATCCCACGCAACTATTCCAAGATCTGACGGTCGACAGAACTTCGTAAATCTTCCCTGCGGAACTAGGCCGTCGATTCTCCTCCTTGAGGATTTCTTTTGCTCCAATGCTTCGTCCTGTTCGAACCTTCGCCTGGGTCCGTCTCCATAGTATCGCAAAGGAACTATCCCTCCTGAGCTTGTCAACTCTGACTTACTTAGAGACTTTGCACACCCTTCTCGTGCTCGACCTTCAACACTCCCCAAGGGTTGAGTCTTTCAGACCCTGTGCACTTACGACTACAGTAGTTTCTGCCTTCTTTTGCTCAGACTAGCCACTGAGACTTCAAGTTCAGCCTGCACTTTCCTGCACGACTCTACAAACCCAATTCAACTCCTGGATAATTGAGAATAAGGGTTTAACCATCGAGCCTCATCAACGCACTCTATATGGATGAATTCAACTGCACTCTATGCAGGAATCTCCCGGCTCAGACAGAGAGCCAATTGAAACTTATTCTCTTCTCTTTCTCTCAGTCTTCAGTTAAATCTCTGAAATCGCATGCACAACATATTCAAAACAAGTGCGTGACCATAAAACAAACATTCATGACCACATAAAACATCATACACAGAGAAAACAACACCCACCATGAAATTGAATCAAAGAATCTTTTCTATTAATTCAAAAACATTTGTACATGGGTGTTCTTCACAAATCCTCTGCTGCTTGTCTCTTCTGAATGCTTGTATTGCTACAATGATACAAAGGAGGGTGTCTATATCCATTTTCCCTCACAAATCTAAAGCTATCAAATCTAGAATTAAATATCCTATCTACCTGCATTAAATCTAATAAATGCCTCCTATCTACTAAGGACGAGAGCTTAAAGGCTCAAGGTCCCCTTTACAATACAAGTGCGCTTCTTTATAAATGACTTCATT
>SNQJ01S0094155.1:31599-50840 GCA_010110895.2 Picea sitchensis
ATCAAATCTAGAATTAAATATCCTATCTACCTGCATTAAATCTAATAAATGCCTCCTATCTACTAAGGACGAGAGCTTAAAGGCTCAAGGTCCCCTTTACAATACAAGTGCGCTTCTTTATAAATGACTTCATTAAACAGACGGCGCAATACTCCCAAAGTATTTCAAAATGCAAGTTGGCGCTGTCCAGCTGTTTCCTCTCAATGTGCTGGCTCGCTTGTCTTGGGCGATGCTCCTGCATCATACTCCTCGGCTTGAAAACTTTCATGGGCTCCTGTCCATGAGCTCCTGCACAGTCTGTCCATGTTTTTGGATAACTTCTTATGTCTCCCAGCTGGCATCTTCCACTGGGTGGTTCTTCCACTTCACCAAGTACTCAAAATACAGCTTTCGTCTGGTCTTCTTTCCCATTCACTTGTCCAGTATGTACTCCATCTGTAGCTTCTCTGCGACTGGTAATTGCTTCTGCCACTAGACTATTGGTTCCTCATCCCTAGCATCTTCTTCTCCAGCCCTGTATGGGTATAAATCTGCCACGTTGAATATCGGAGATATTTCAATGCCCTCCGGAAACTCAATTTCATATGCATTCTCTCTGAATTTCTTCAGGACTCTACAAGGTCTGATTTTCTTCATCTTGAGCTTATTGTATGTTCCAATTGGGAACCTTTCTTTCCTCAAGTGTGCTAGAACAAGATCCCCAACTCCGAACCGAAGTTGTCTCCGATGTTGATCTGCTCTGCGTTTGTACTCCTGATTTGAATCCATCGGTCGCTGCTTCACCCTGCCGTGAAGTTCCTTCATCGCCTCAGCAAACTCTTCTGCACTCGCACTGCTAGTCATAGCTTGTTATGACTCCCTGAGTTCAGAAAATCCTCTTGGCTGTGTCCCATACACAATCTGGAATGGACTTTTTCCTGTACTCCGATTTACAGAATCGTTGTAAGCAAACTCTGCCTATGGTAATATGTTGTCCCAGCTACCATGGTGCTCCATCACCAAGCTTCTCAATAGATCCCCCAGACTTCTTTTGACCACCTCGGTCTATCCATCTATCTGTGGATGGTAAGCTAAACTAAAATCCAAATTAGTCCCTAGCTTTTTCCATAGCGTCCTCCAAAAATGACCTATGAATTTGGTATCCTTGTCCGAGACTATGCTTCTCGACAATCCATGAAGTTTAACAACCTCTTTGAAAAACAAGTTTGTGATGTGGGTCGCATCGCTGGTCTTCTGGCATGGAATAAAATGTGCCATCTTAGAAAACCTGTCCACCACCACAAAGATGGAATCAACCCCTCTCTGTGTCCTCGGCAATCCCAATACAAAGTCCATACTAATTGCCTCCCATGGCCTCTCAGGTATGGGTAATGGCTGATAAAAACCGGCATTCTACTTCTGGCCCTTCAAGTGTTGACAAATTCGACACCTGTCAACAAACCTCTTGACATCTTCTCGCATGCCCAGCCAAAAATACGATTCTCTCAGCTTTGCGAATGTTTTATCATGACCAAAGTGACCTGCTAAGCCTCCGCTGTGTTTTTCCTTTAGCAAATTCTCCCTCTTGGAGCAATCTGGAATACACAGTTGATTGCCTATGAACATCAATCCTTCCTAGATCATGTAATCTATCCATGGGCTCCGATCTCTGAGAACTGGATTCTCAGCTGCCTCATATGCCTCTCCGAAATCCGCATCACCTGCATACATATCTTTAAGATTTTCAAAACCCAATGTTTTGACTCGGAACTCCTGCAGCAATAAACATTTCCTACTCAAAGCATTAGCCACTTTGTTAGCAGTTCCTGAAATGTGTTTAATCACGAATGTGAAATTCTGCATGTACTCTACCCATTTTTCATGTTTCTGGTTCAACTTTTCCTGTTGACTCACAAACTGCAATGCATGATTATCGTTGTACAATACAAATTCTTTCGGGATCAAGTAATGCCTCCACTTCCTTAATGCTTGTATGATGGCATAAAACTCTTTATCATATGTGGAGTATTTCAGCTTTGCTTCATCCATCTTCTCACTGAAATATGCAACTGGCCTGTCTTCTTGACTAAGACCGCTCCTATAGCATATCCGCTCGCATCACACTTCACTTTAAATGTCTTCTGAAAGTATGGCAACACCAACACTGGTTGCTCTGTGATCTTCTGCTTCAACAGGTTGAAGCTCTTCTCATCCTCTATTGTCCAATGAAAAGACTTGTGCCTTTTCTTGACTGTGTCCATCATTGCTGCGTTAATCCCACTGAAATTTCTAATGAACTTTCAGTAGAAACTAGCCAAACCATGGAAACTCCTCACCTCGAAAATATTTCTCGATGATGGCCAATTTTTGATCACTTCCACCTTTTCCGGATCCATTTTCAACTCATTCGCTGAGATAACAAAACCCAAATAAATGAGCTCCGTCTTCATGAATGAGTACTTCTTCATGTTGATCAACAACTTCTCTTACTATAGCTTTCTCATCACAATGGCCAAATGTTTTAGATGTTCAGCCTTCGTCTTGCTGAAAATCAGTATATCATCCAGGTATATGACAACAAACTTCCCGATGAATTCCTTCAGGACTTCATTCATGAGTCTCATGAATGTGCTCGGCGCGTTCGTTAAGCCAAACGGCATGACCAACCATTCATACAAACCCTCATTTTTTTTGAATTCCATCTTCCATTCATCACCTTCCCTCATGCGAATCTGGTGATATCCTCTCTTCAGATCAATCTTCGAAAAATAATTTGCTCCACTCAAGCAATCCATCAGATCATCCATTCTCGGCAGTGGAAATCTGTATCTGATGATGATTTTGTTAATCGCTCTGGAGTCAATGCACATTCTCTAGCCTCCATCCTTCTTCGGACTCAGTACCGTTGGAACGGCACACAGACTTAGGCTCTCTCTGACCAGTCCTTTATCCAACAAATCTTGGACCTGGTTCTTAACCTCTTAATTCTCCTATGGTGTCAATCTGTACGCAGCTTTGTTCGGTAAACTAGCTCCTGGTATGAGATCAATGTGGTGACTTACACTCCTCATTGGTGGAAACGAATGAGGTAATTCGTCCACAATGATATCAACGAACTCCTCCAACAGTTCCTGAATCTCAATTGGTAAGTCATCCACTCTCGTGCTAGTCAGGACAATTCTTGGTTTCCTGACCACAAAGAATTGTGGATCTTCCTTCTTCTCCATCTCTGTGAGAAGCTCCTTCCCACTCATGAGAAGTATGGTGTTGCTTACTTCCGGTTTCACTTCTTCATCCTTTTTCGGAAGCAATCTGTGTGTCCTCCCATCTTTCTCCAAAGTATATGTGTTCATCCTCCCGTCATGAACCACATTCCGGTCATATTTCCATGGTCTACCCAACAATACATGACAGACATCCATGGGAATGACATCACATAGGACCTTATCCTTATATTCACCCATTTTGAAATCAACTAAACATTGTTTAGTAACACTCACCTGATGTCCCTTCTGCAACCATGAGACCTTGTATGGACTCGGGTGATCTGTTGTCTCCAGCTCCAGCTTTTCCACCATCTCGGTTGAAACGAGATTATCGGTGCTTCCGCTGTCCACAATGACCTTGCATTTCCAGCCCTTGGTCTTGCATGTGGTTCTGAACAGTCTAGTTCTCTGAGCTGTGTCCTCTATCTATTTTTCAGGTGTTAAGAGAACCTTATGAACCGTCAGTGATCTCCCACTTCCGGTGTCTTCATTCTCAACATCACGTCTCTACGCCTCAGTGATGTGAGCTTCTCCTCTGTCCATTTTTCTGTCTGGACAATCAACGGCTTTATGTCCATCCTTTCCACATGTAAAACATGTGATGATTCCTCCTATGCCTCTTCCCCTACCTCTGGTACAAGGAAAAGTTTTCACGTCAGCATATCCGCCACCCTGCTCTGTATGCTATCTCCTCGGCTCAGCATATTGTTGTCCTCGCTGTGAGGTTCCACCTCTTTCAATCTTACCATGAGGTTTCTTCCATTCCTCCTTGGGCTTCTGATATTTCTCCTGGGAAACTACCTTTCCTCTGGGCTGACTTCTGCCTCACCCTCGTTGTCCTTTCTTACGGCTCAGCTTCTCCTCGGCTTTCAGAGCCATCTGGTAAGCATCCTCAATCATTCTAATAGTTGCCATGCTTAATTCATCTTGAATGTCATATCTCAGACCATTTAGGTATCTGGCTACCTTCTCATCATCGCTCTCCCGATGACCTGCTCGGATATTTAGCTTGTAAAACTCCTCGGTGTACTCCTTCACCATCATCAACTTCTTCTGGTAATCTTTGGGGATGAATTTTGCCTTCATCTTAGCAATCATTTGATCCGAGCTTTTAATTTTCTGTTTTCCTTTGGAACGTCTGTCTGCCTGAAGCTCGTCCCACCATAATGTTGCATGTCCTTTCAATTTTGTGACAGCATGCCTTACCTTTTTATCCTCTTCGATATCTTCATAGTCGAAGTAGGTGTCAAGAGCTCTCATCCAGTCCAACAACTCTTCTGCATCCAGGCTTCCTTCATAGGTTGGAATATCCATTTTAGTCTTGGAACTCATCTTGGTGATAGCTTTGATCAACCGTTCGGTTGATGCATCTCCTGCTGCAACCTCTTCTTCATGTCCAGCTTCCTCTTCAACTTCGGAGTCACTTAGATCTCCAGTATGCGCTGCACGTCTATGCACCGCTTCCATATCTTCCATTCTGGCACGAAGATTTCATAATTCCCTCTCCATTTCTACGTTCTGTCCATGGCTACTTCCTTCCATGGACATTTATCTTCCTCTGGACAATTCCCTTTCCCCCTCTAGATTGGGCGATTGTCTACCTCTTCTCGGCGGCATGGTGAAAATTTCTTCTCTCTGCTACTGAAAACAAAGAGAACTCTTCTCCCGCTCTGATACCACTTGACACAACCTTCCCCACCCCTCGGAGAACGATCGCTCCCACCAGGACCTTCTTTCACTCAGGCCTGAAGAGTCGAATTACTCTTCTAACCCCCTGTCAGGAGTTCTCAATACCCACAGAACTCTCCTTCTGGCGACCCCCCCCCTTTTGCCTTGTCGGGGAAATCGGGTTTCGCGTTATCGCGAAACTTGTGGCACAGTTCCTGTGTTCCTAAAATCCCTGAAACTCGATGGGTCTGAATGTCAACGCTTTCATTCTTTCTCTGGGATTTCCCTATCGAGAAATCGACATACTTGATGTTGCGGTTCACTTGCACCACGAATCTCCGAACCCCGAACTCCAATACGCATGTGCACTATTTCTTTGCCACGTCACCTTCTCTCTCCGCTCTATCGGGAATCACGTGATTGTGATTTCATAGGTAGCAGTTCCTTTGCACTGGGAAGTCTCGAATGTCGAACCCTGATTACTCCGGATCTCGTGCCACCTGTCCCTGGGGTGATCAACGGCTTCAACGACTTCAGGAAATCGCCAATCGCGATTTCAACAAGTATGAAACTTCTACCTTTGCAACTCCGATAAGCCGGATCCTGACGACCCTTGTTCCCTCCTGGGCTTTAAGGGCTAATCCCACGCAACTATTCCAAGATCTGACGGTCAGCGAAACTTCGCGAATCTTCCCTACGGAACCAGGCCGTCGATTCTCCTCCTTGAGGATTTCTTTTGCTCCAATGCTCCGTCCTGTTCGAACCTTTGTCTGGGTCCGTCTCCACAGTATCTCGAAGGAACTATCCCTCCTGAGCTTGTCAACTCTGACTTACTCAGAGACTTTGCACACCCTTCTCGTGCTCGACCTTCAACACTCCCCAAGGGTTGAGTCTTTCAGACCCTGTGCACTTACGACCATAGTAGTTTCTGCCTTCTTTTGCTCAGACTAGCCACTGAGACTTCAAGTTCAGCCTGCACTTTCTTGTACGACTCTACAAACCCAATTCAACTCCTGGATAATTGAGAATAAGGGTTTAACCGCCGAGCCTCATCAACGCACTCTATGCGGATGAATTCAACTGCACTCTATGCAGGAATCTCCCGGCTCAGACAGAGAACCAATTGAAACTTATTCTCTTCTCTTTCTCTCATTCTTCAGTTAAATCTCTGAAATCGCCTACACAGCATATTCAAAACAAGTGCATGACCAGAAAACAAACATTCATGACCACATAAAACATCATACACAGAGAAAACAACACCCACCATGAAATTGAATCAAATACTCTTTTCTATTAATGCAAAAACATCTATACATGGGTGTTCTTCACAAATCCTCTGCTGCTCGTCTCTTTTGAATGTTGCTACTGCTACAATGATACAAAGGAGGGTGTCTATATCCGTTTTCCCTCACAAATCTAAAGCTATCAAATCTAGAATTAAATATCCTATCTACCTGCATTAAATCTAATAAATGCCTCCTATCTACTAAGGACGAGAGCTTAAAGGCTCAAGGTCCCCTTTACAATACAAGTGCACTTATTTATAAATGACTTCATTAAACAGACGACACAATACTCCCAAAGTATTTCAAAATGCAAGTTGGCGCTGTCCAGCTGTTTCCTCTCAATGTGTTGGCTCGCTTGTCTTGGGCGATGCTCCTGCATCACCTTGGAGCAGTCACTTTGCACTCCTTGCAAAGGGAAAGTTTCGTGCTATCTCTTCTGAGCTTCGAAATTGAAACAGATCCTGTCACACAATCCTTGCACTCTGTGTGCACACCTTGCACTCACTCAACAGAAGAGAAACAATTGAAACTTATACTAACATTCACAGTTTCATCTACTCGTAACAATATTCATTCATTCATGAAAACAACAATAACAAAGAATTGCAAACAATAACAGAAACACGCATTTGGATCAATTTTCCTCTGTTATATTCATTCAGACATAAAAATGCCTACAACTATTTTCAAACAGTAAATAAACTCAAAACACCTACTAACTTGCATCAGCCTCATTTGGGTGTACAAAAACTCTAATTATCTCAGAGGGTACTTAGGGTTCCCCCCGACTATTCATCTACTTGAAACGAAAAAAAACTCTAACTTCTACCTAAGTTCAAATACATTCAAGAATCGGAGTGAAAACTCTTTGATCGCTCATGATCATTCCCCCTCCAAGAGTTTTATCTTCCTCTGTTCTTTATCGTCTCCCCAAAAGATCTGCAAGAACCCCCAACGTTTGAGATTATGAAATGATCCCTGAGATATGAGATTTCCTACCACGTGTGCTTGCTGACGATGCTCCTGCATCATACTCCCCCTAGACAACAATTCATGGACTCCTGTCCATGAGTTCTTGCACCGACTTTCCATGCTTCTGGATATCAGCTTTATTTTCCCAACTGGCATCCTCTATTTAGTGTCCCTTCCACTTAACCAGATATTCAAGATAGGTCTTCCTCCTGGTCTTCTTGCCAATTCTCTGATCAATGATCTTCTCCATCTGTGTTTTTTCTGCTATAGGCATTTGTTTCTCCCACTGAATCATCTCTTGATCTTCTAATTCCTCTATGTAATCTTTTCTGTAAGGGTACAGGTCTGAAACGTTGAATATGGGAGATATGCCCACATCATCTGGTAGCTCAATCTCAGAGGCATTTTCATCAAACTTCCTCAAGATCTTACATAGCCCTATATTCTTCATTTTTAATTTGTTATATGTTCCCCTAGGGAACCTTTCTTTCCTGAGATGTCCCAAAACCTTATCTCCCACATCAAATTGAAGTTCTTTGCAATGTTGATGAACTCTATGCTTGTACTCTTGGCTAGAGTTCTGTAACTGTCCTCTGATCTGGCTATGGAGCTTCTGCATTTCTGCAGCAAAATCTTATGCTCTAGCGCTTCTGATCTCACTATGTCACAAGTCTCTCAACTCAAATACCCCACTGGGTTTCATTCCATACAATATTTGGAATGGACTCTTTCCAGTGCTCCTGTTTGGTGATTCATTATATGCAAATTTTGCTTGTGGCAGAATCTGATCCCATTCATTATGATACTCAGTGACTAGACTCCTCAACAATTTTCCCAAACTTTTTTTTACCACCTCATTCTATCCATCTGTCTGAGGATGATAAGCTAAGTTGAAGGACAGATATGTCCCCAACTTCTTCCATAGTGTTCTCCAAAAATGACCAACAAATTTTGTGTCTCTGTCCGAGACGATACTTCTGGGTAGGCCATGAAGTCTCACAACTTCCTTGAAAAACAGATTTGCAACATGTGTTGCATCACTAGTATTATAGCATGGGATAAAGTGTGCCATCTTTGAAAATCTATCCACCACCGCAAATATGGAATCACATCCTCTTTGCGTTCTTGGCAGTCCTAACACAAAATCCATTCTTATTGCATCCCAAGGCCTCTCTGGTATCGTCAATGGTTGATACAATCCAGTGTTGTCTTTTTCCTTTTGCATGTTGTCAGATTCTACATCTATTCACAAATTTCATCACTTCTGTCCTCATACCTGGCCAATAGTATGAACTTCTCAACTTTGAAAATGTTTTATCATGGCCAAAATGTCCAACCAATCCTCCACTATGTTTTTCTTTCAAAAGGTTATCCCTCATTGAGCATTTTGGTATGCACAATTGATTTTCCTTGAACAACAATCCCTCTTGAATCATGTACTTTTCCCACTAGCTCCTATCTCTCATCACATGATTCGTGCATGCTTTGTATGCTTCCTTGAAATATGCATCATCACAATACATATCCTTCAAGTGTTCAAAACCCAAAGTCTTCACCTAAAATTCCTGCAGAATCAAACATCTCCTACTCAATGCATCAACAACTTTGTTAGAATTCCCTGCAATATGTTTTATAACAAAAGTAAAATTTTGCATAAACTCAATCCATTTTGCATGCTTCTGATTCAATTTTTCTTGTCTGGTTATGAATTGTAAATCTTGGCTATCACTATACAAGACAAATTCCCATGGGACAAGGTAGTGTCTCCACTTATTCATTGATTGAATTACGGCATAAAATTCCTTATCATATGTGGAGTATTTTCTCTTAGTCTCATTCAAATTCTCACTAAAATAGGCAACCTATCTATTATCCTTGCTTAAAACTGCTCCAATTGCAACTCCACTTGCATCGCATCTCACCTGAAATGTCTTTTCAAAATTTGGCAATACCAGAATTGGTTGTTCTGTTATTTTCTCCTTCAATTTGTTGAAACTCCTCTTGGCCTCCTCTATCCATTTAAAAGACTTGTTCTTCTTCTTTAATGTATCCATCATTGGTGCACAAATTCCACTAAAGCCTCTGATGAATTTCCTATAAGAACTTGTTAATCCATGGAAGCTTCTTACCTCAAACATGCTTCTCGGTGACGACCATTCTTTGATTGATTTCACCTTTTATGGATCCATCTTCAGTTCATTTGAAGAGATCACAAAATCCAAGTAAATGAGTTTTGTCTTCATAAAAGAGGACTTCTTCATATTTATGAGCAGCTTCTCTTGTTGTAGTCTTCTCATCACTAGTGTCAGGTGTCTCAAATGCTCCTCTTTAGTCTTGCTAAAGATCATTATATCATCCAGATATACAACCACAAATTTGTCAATGAAATCTTTCAGTATTTCATTCATCAATCTCATAAAAGTGCTTGGCGCATTTGTTAAGCCAAATGGCATAACAAGCCATTCGTACAAACCTTCATTTGTCTTAAAGGTTGTCTTCCATTCATCACCTTCTCTCATTCTTATCTGGTGATAACCACTTTTCAAATCTATCTTAGAAAAGAAATTTTCTCCACTTAAACAGTCCATTAAATCATCCATTCTTGGCAAAGGAAATCTATACCTGATGGTGATCTTCTTAATGGCTCTTGAGTCAGTACACATTCTCCATCCTCCATCTTTCTTTGGATTCAACACAATTGGCACTGTGCATGGACTCAATCTCTCTCTGACCAAACCTTTGTCTAACAATTCTTGGACTTTGTTCTTTACCTCCTCATTCTCTTGAGGTGTCATTTTGTATGTCACTTTGTTTGGCAGACTTTCTCCTGGTATTAAATCGATATGATGGATGATACTTATGATGGGTGGCAATGAGTTAGGAAGCTCATCCACCACTATGTCATCAAAATTATCTAACAATTCCCGAACTTCTTCACGTAAATCATCCATTGTAGTAATTGTAAGGACAACTCTAGGTTTCCTCACCATAGAAAACTGCATCTCTTGTCCTTTTTGAACTTCTTTCAAGAGTTCCTTCCCACTCATGAGAAGTATGCTTGTGTTGTCTTCCTCTTTTGCTTTCTTTTCCTCTATTGGAAGAAACATGTGTGTCCTACCATTCTTCTCCAAAGTGTATGTATTCTTCCTCCCATCATGAATGTCATTCCTGTCAAACTTCCATGGTCTTCCCAACAAAATATGGCATACATCCATGGGAATTACATCACATAGAATTTCATCTCTATATCCTCCTATCTTAAATTCAACCAAGCATTGTTTAGTAACCATGACCTAGTGTCCTTTCTGCAACCATGAGACTTTGTATGGTTTCAGATATGCAGTTGTCTCCAGATCCAATTTCTCCACCATATATGTGGATATTAAGTTGTCAGTGCTCCCACTATCAATTATCACTTTCCAGACTCTGTCCTTAGTCTTGCAAGCTATCCTAAAGAGATTGTTTCTCTGCACTGGATTCTCAACTTCTACCTCTGGTTTTAAGAGAACTTTTCTCAACATCAGGGATGTTCCATCCTCTGCTCCTTCTGCTTCAACATTTCTTCTCTGTGCTTCCGAAATGTGAGCTTCACCTTCTCCTTCTTTCTTTCTCTTGAGACATTCCCAAGACTTATGTCATGCCTTTCCACAGGTGTAACATTTCACTTCTCCTCCTCTGCCTCTTCCTCTTCCTATGGAATAACTTCTTCCACCATCTTGTCTTCCTCGGGAACTTCCTCCTCTTTCTGAGTGACTATGTGGTTTCTCAGTCTCATCTTTGGATTTTTGTGACTTGTCATGGGAAACTCCTTTGCCTTTGTTCAGAACTGGGCTTTTTCCTCTACCTCGCTGGCTTTGTTTTCTAGCTAACTTCTCCTCTTCCTTTAGTGCAAACTGATAAGCATCCTCCACTGTCCTTACTGACATCATGTTGATCTCATCCTGGATTTCATACCTCAGGCCATTTATATACCTCGCAACTTTTTCTTCATCCTTATCTGTTTGTCCAGTTCTAATGTTTAGCTTGTATAACTCCTTTGTGTATTATTTAACTGTCATACCCTTCTATCTCAGTTTCTGCAGCTTCCTGAACAGATTGATCTGGTAATCTTTGGGCATGAATTTTTCCTTCAGCTTGGCTATCATTTTGTCCCAATTATTTATCTTTGTTTTCCCTTGCTTCTCCTCTTAGCCTGAAGTTCATCCCACCACAATGTTGCATGTCCTTTTAGTCTGGTGACAGCATGTCTCACACTTTTCTCGTCATCAACATCTTCATAGTCGAAGTATTTGTCCATGGACCTTATCCAATCCAACAGCTCTTTAGCATCCAAATTGCCTTCGTACATTGGGACCTCTATCTTGGCTCTAGCTCCCAATCTGACAACTACTCTCAACAAGCTCTCTTCAAAAACATTCTCTCCTGTAGCTTCTTCGACTTCTACTTCTTCACTCTCTGTGTCACTGATGTCTCCAGCATCAGGTGCTCTTCTCTCTGATGCCTCCATCGCTTCTAATCTTGCATGAATTTATCATGTCTCCCTTTCTACATCTCGATTGGCTAAAGGTGGTTCCACTTATCTCCTCGGTGGCCTTGTGTCGAATGCCTCTCACACACTGAGTGTATCTTCGAGTTATTTTGTCTCCTTTACCTCCTTTGCCTGAAATCTACAGATGAAAATCAGCTCCGATACCACTTGATGTAGTGCCCCTACCTCAGCAAGGTCTGTTAAACTCCTGATCTCTGGATCTTCTCAATCTTCAAGCTGGAGAAGCTCTTTTATTCCCTGCTAGAATCTTCAAGAAATATCCACAGGTCATTTTCACGAAACTCTGTCGTGCGAACAAGCACCAGGAGCAAGTTCTCTCATATGACCACTAGCTGTGACCACGAGCCTAACCCAAAAGTTGTTTCACAATTTCGCGCATCAAGTCTTTGCATGTGAATCACCCTGATTCTCCCGACCTCCGAAACCTCGACAGGAGTCTAGCGTGTACTAGTTCCTCCCTTATATTCCCTCAATGTGACCGCTGGCAGTTACCACGTGCTTGAATGAAAGGCACGTCAGGATTTCATGTTTTGTGACTTTGGGGGTCTCCTTACCTCTGTTCTCCCGATATCTGAGATCACGATGACGCTAGATCGACGGTCCAGATTTTTCATTTGATCAACAATTGTGATCAATTCAGGATTTCACATTTTGCAACTTTGGGAATCTCCTTACCTCTGTTCTCCCGATATCCGATATCGTGATGGCACTATATCAATAGTCCATATCTTTCCTTCGATTAATGGCTCTGATCAAGTCAGGATTTTGCGTTTCGCGACTTTGGGAGTATCCTTACCTCCGTTCTCCCAATATCCAAGATCATGATGGCTCTAGATCAACGGTCCAGATCTTTCCTTCGATTAATGGCTGTGATCAAGTCGGGATTTCACATTTCATGACTTTGGGAGTCTACTTACCTCCATTCTCCCGATATCCGAGATCGTGATGGCGCTAGATCAACGGTCTAGATATTTCCTTCAATCAACAATTGTGATCAAGTCAAGATTTCATGTTTCGCGATGTTGGGAGTCTCCTTACCTCTGTTCTCCCGATATTCGAGATCATGATGGCGTTAGATCAACGGCCCATGATCTTTCTTGATCCAACAGCCCAAATCAAGTCGGTATTTCACCTTTCACTCGTTTTCCCCTTATGGAGTCCCTTTGATACTTAGCCGAATTTCAAATCTGTGCAATCCTTGCAGCAGATTCCTATGCAAGATTTGGTTCTTGCAGATGACTGTGCATGCCCTGCAGCAGTTGCTTTGCACTCCTTGCAAAGGTAAAGTTTCATGCTATCTCTTCTAAGCTTCGGAATCGAAACAGATCTCATCATGCACTCCTTGCTCTCTGTGTGCACTCCTTGCACTCACTCAACAGAAGAGAAACAATCGAAACATATACTAACATTTACAGTTTCATCTACTTGTAATGATATTCATTCATTCATGAAAACAATAATAACAGGGAATTGCAAACAATAACATCAACACACATTTGGATCAATTTTCCTCTGTTATATTCATTCATACATAAAAATGGCTACAACTATTTTCAAACAATAAATAAACTCAAAACTCCTACAAACTCGCAGCAACCTCATTTGGGCATACAAAACCTCTATTTATCTCATAGGGTCCTTAGGGTGCCCCCGGAGTATTGGTCTACTCGAAATGAAAAAAAAACTCTAACTGCTACCTCAGTTCAATTACATTCAAGACTTGGAGTGAAAACTCTTTGATCGCTCATGATCATTCCCCCTCCAAGCGTTTGATCTTCCTCTGTTTTTATCAGCTCCCCAAAAGATCCACAATAACCCCCAGCGTTTGAGATTCTGAAATGATCCCCAAGCACTGATGTTTCCTGCCACGTGTGCTTGCTGATGATGCTCTTGCATCAACTATGGACATATTTTTTATGTGTGTATTTTGGGAAATGTTGAACCTTTGATAAAAAGGTAATGCAAATAATTTTGTTAGTAAATAAAATGAAAATTGTTGAATAACTACTAAAGGTGTTTCCTATGCAAATTATGTTTCCATGAGAGTTTAAAGTATCTTGACTAAGAATTTCCTAATTTTACCTTGGGTTAAAAATTTCCTAGCTAAGTTTATGAGTGGATACATAATTTTTTTCAATGAGAGTTTATTTTTTAGACTAAAAGTTGAAATTGAAAGCCCATTTCAAAATTCCCTCTTGATAGTTTGGATTCTCTACCTAAACTCTTAGTTGAGACTTTAAAAAAAACCTTGGCCAAGAAATTGGTAAAATCTTGGTCAATATTTTTTGTGTTAGAAAAAAGAAACATCACTTGGTGCTTACTTACACTATTTTGAACAAGAAATTGGGCCCCCAATCCACTTTGTATTATCCTCACCTTTTCACATTTACCGTTTATTGGATTACCCGTTCCTTTTTGGATGTACCACTACTTATCTGGATTTCCCACATCTTTCTGAATTTTCTTTACCAAGTATGTTTCTACTCAATTCTCTCTCTAGGATATTTCTAACTAATAATTGGCTACCTCTCTCTAAAATATATTATTCTTGAGAATGGAGGGGAATTAGTAAGTAACCAAACAAAATATGTTGGGCTAGTCCCATCTCTCTTAATAATCTAGTTCTTGGCCAATCATTACAACTACTTAATCTAAATTAGTGAACCTCATCTATCCCAACCTCTGTCAGTTGTGATATGGGTAGTGTGATAGCATTAGAAATGTGTTCCATAACTTGTAAACATTTAATTTTTTAATGAATGTGCATTGTAGGGATAAGATTATTAATGAGGAATTTAAGTTATTACAAGTAATGAGGAATTATGGGTGGTCTTGATATTGTTCATTCCATTTCCTTATAATTTTTATTTGTAGGGTTAGTCGGTTAAAATTGTTATAGTGTTTTTAGGGAAATGCAATCTAGTGGAAAGTGTAGAGTTGATTTGGTCCGAGAGACAAATTACACCTTTCTAGGTATATTTTCATGGAATTTACAATTGTCAATGAATTAATGTTTTTATAAACTATTACATAAGAAATTGTTTCTTTGAACATGACATTTCTCAATATATAGGTAGACTATTCATCCAACAATGTTTGGCAATGGATATATGTAACATCCAATTCCACTGAGAATATTTTATAATGACTTATTCTTTGGGGACACTTGCACGCAAGTGATCCGGTTATGATACATTATGATTATTATTTGATTATGAGTTATATTGTGATGTCATTATGATTATATATTATTTCTAGATTCACATATATTGACAATTGTTATTGATGAGTTCTCCTGAGTGTGTAGGATACATGACAAGTTGAGGATGTCAATAACATCAACTAACTTCCTTGGACTACGGATTGAGTAAGGGAGTGGATTGTATTTGGTTTGAGTATTTTATTACTACGGATTGAGTAAGGGAGTGGATTGTATTTGGTTTGAGTATTTTATTTACATGTATGTGATTTATATGATGACTTTAGTATGGATATTATGCATATGGATTATTGACATTTACCTTCCAGATAAATGCCTGCATCTCTTCTTTTTGTTCCTCCCAGATAAATGCCTGCATATTCTTCTTTTTGTTCCTCCCAGATAAATGCCTGCATATTCACAGAACTGGAATTGTTGTTGTAACTTACGTTTAGTAAAGATGCATGGTCTCACTGTAACTGTATCCACCTACGACCTTCCATACTCGCCCTTCTGAGTAGACTCTGTTGATCGAATGCCACCAGATTAACAAAATTAATAACAGATGATTATTAATGAATCCTAGGTTAATGAGTCGGTTCAGATTGATTAATTAAAAATATCTTCAGAGATGTTTAGTTATCTCCTAGAGAAAGACAGATTTTAACTAAATATTTATTTTAACCCTTACTTGTCGAATGAATAAGAAACGTTCACTTAACTTGTTTCTCTGCTCGACCACTAGTTAATGATTGAAGAAGCTACCACTTCGTAATTATCTCTTGAATTTATGACGGTCTAGTTATCTCCTCGATAAGCACAGTGATTGTATTTGCTTAAACCTCACGAATAGATTTTAACTTATGGATTGTTAGAATTCATTGTTATTCCTTGGCTAGAATATATATAGATCTTCAATTATACGTTATGTATGTGTGATTGATGGAATTGATTCTTCGTACGTTAGGTATATGAAATGCTACTTGTTATTGTATCTTGATCCTTGGTTTAATTTGGTTCATAAAAAATTTATAGTGCTTAGCAAAAGAGAAATGGATGCTAAAATAATGGATTCTAGAGATTATAAAGATGATAATGTGCTAACTTTTTTAGTTTTTAGAAATGTTGTTGATATCGTATCATTGACATAAAACAAATTATTATTGAATCATATGCATTTACAAAAGATTATGCATTTGAATTGAATCTCGATAACATATAGTCTATTGGTTAGAATACTCTATGTTTTTTCATAAGGAAAAATGAGAGCTACAATTTACATTATGAGAATTAATGAGTGTGATTCACAAAGGTTAAATGACATGGCAATTGACAAATGGGGAGCCAAAAATGCTACCCAATTTTAATAAATGATAAGATAAAACCCCCTACTTAACATAGAAAATATATTGTAAGTATAAAAAAAATACACTTTTCAAGATCTCCAAGTGGAGAGTGATTTTTCTATATTTAGTGGTATAACATTTTAATTTATAAATAATTTTAAGGATATAATGTTTTTTTTCTTATAAACTTACTTACTTTAAGGTTTTCTCTTTCTAAGTTGATTCTTATCTCATATTGTATTAACATATAATATTTCAAAATATTTAGTATTGAATTTTAATTCATTTGCAAAATAGTGAACAATAAGAAGTAGTTAAAATATAAAATATTGGAGACCGAGATTGAAATTGGTTAAATTTTAAGGGTGTATTATATTGTTCTAAATTTCCACACACAAAAGATATAGGAAATAAAGTGTATATAATCTATGAAAATATGTACTTGTGTAAGATTCTAATTATAGGCAATAAGGATAGGCAATAAGGTGTATATAGTCTATGAAAATATATACTTGTGTAAGATTCTAATTAAAGGGGAAAAAAAAATAGTTTTTTTAAAAGAGTTTATTTTGTTAACAATAGCTTCATAAGTTTTGGGAAATCAAAATTAAAAAATAAAAATAAAAATTAGGTAAAATTATTAATACTAGATCTTTAAATAACAATAAAATTATATTTTGGTTTCTTTTTTATCCCTCTCAATGCATAATAGATGTAGAGTTGAGTTAGATCTATGCATTCTAAATTTGGCATTCTAAGTTGTATGAGAACTATTTTGTTTTTTTCATTATGTTTTAATGGAAATACATAAATATGGAAAATATATACATACTTCTACATGTGATGTCTCCTCATATTACACATTTTGAAATGGCTCTTCTTACCATGTTTTATGATTGATTGGTATTGATTTTATTGGAGAGGTATTACAGGATTATCTCCACATTAATATAGTTTCATTCATTTTTCAATTTTAAACTTATTTTTAAATAATCAGGAAGTTTCTAAGCATATATTTTTCCAATCAGTATGAAAATTTTTCTAATGGCCTAGAATATATTGCATTTGGCATGTGAACACAATGCAAGAATATTACAAGATTTGAATCCACTAGCAGGGAAAAATTATATGAATGCAATGGTATATAAAAAATCATTATGATGTGAAATAAAAACAATATGAAACTAGTGTTGCAACACAGGGTGAAACTATAATAGTATCGATCATTATCACTCTAAAATAACATGGTCCATTTTCATTACAACTACAACACTACATGGCTCTTGTGATTCTAATATATTATTCATCTTAATTCCCATATCATAAATATCCAACTTTTTTTGCAAATAAAACATCATTTTTGCTTGATTGTATCATCCAAACCTAGATCCAACCCAACCATCTATACATTAAATCATATATCTATTGAACATCAAGATTTATTAAAAAGATCTATCTCTGTCGATTGGGTCTAGCCTCAACAGTTGTGAGTTTTTATCCTCCCATCCCAAGTTCAATTAATGGATGTGTCATGTTAAACTCTTAATGTAACAACCATGACTGTTACGACTACAACGCGATGTACAACATGATTTTTTTTTTTTTTGCAATAGGAAATTAACGTCAACAATATAAATTATAGCAACACAATTCGACGACATCATAATGAATGAATTACATGCGACACATTATCATAATCAAATCATGTCACAACCGACGCATCCATAATTTTAGTAACGGCTTATAATCAATCATCATCATAATTGAATAACGACAAAAAGTAACAACATCTCCCTACTCATCATTGAAATAGGTAACAACGCCATCAACGTGTCAACGAAGGATGGCGATACAAAAACATAAATAGCATAGCAGAATCGCACACCATGAAATCTTGAAGAAAATTACAACAACATTCAATCAAATAAAGAATATAAATGACTACCCTCCCAACCTACCCTACAAGGTTAGGACCTCCAGGACACAAAAGCAACGCTCAAGCCCAAGTTCTGATTATTTCGCAAGGCGCAAGAGAATATAGTTAATAATTCAACCATACTTCAACAATATTAAAGTCATAATAGTAACCAATTTATAATTCAATCATGCATCATCCATATTCTATGGCGCAATAGAAATCCAATTATTAATCCATCAAATATTAGCAAATTTAATGGTGCAAGAAATACTGTTAATCAAAATGCATTACAGTGTAATTTATTTCGGGCAAGATGTCTAATGTCTACCAACCATTCATTACATTATCCTTGTAATGCGTATGAGAAGTCTAACTACTTAACTAGTCATACATCATTAAATTTCTTCATAGCGCAAACAGTCCAATGACTAAACAGACATTTCTTACATCATAATTTCGTTGCACGCAAGAGGTTTAATATAAAAACAAGCATACACTTCAGTATAATTCCAGTGTGCACAAGGAGTCCATATACTTAGCAAATCATCAAACAAGTTAATTTTGTGACACAAGTGATCAACTTATTCATTAATATTCAATGTGCAATCGCCGACCATCATTTAATCATCTGAAATTGATATATTTACCTCACATGAAAGTTACATAGCAATGTCCAAAGAGGTAAGCAAGAATATTTGTCTTAACATCAACATCATAATTAAGTACACATCTTTCTCCTATACATACACATGAATATAATTCGATTAATATGAATGATATAAACTTGAATGGAAGGTGCACAACCCATATCCTACCAATGTTTATTATTCTAATGTCCATATTATTTGAATAATATAATAAGGGAAGTAATAATGAAAGGGAACTACCCATCATTCTAACATCCATATTAATCTATTGATTAATTGACTTACCCTCAGTTGACAAGTAAATAAATTCCCTTAATTAATTAAGGGGGTAACAATTAATGGAAATAAAAATCATTATAGTATCCACATCAATCTAAATGACCCAAAATCCATTTTAATCATTGTTTA
>SNQJ01S0094156.1:0-17159 GCA_010110895.2 Picea sitchensis
AATCCCAGATTCCTCAAATTTTCGATATCCGATATCCCGATGCGCTCCCTTTTTTCTTTAGGCCCTCCTAGATATGCCCCTAGTCCATGCAATCTCCTCTTATATGACCGCAGTCATACCTCTTATCGGGATTCGGGGTTTCGAATTTCGAAATGTATTAAACCTCTTGTCCACAGAATCCCCGATTTCCCAATTCTCGGTCTTCCGGTTAATGACTCTTCCTTTCAGGAAATTTTTCGAAAGCTTCTATCTCAGCCACGCGTCCTCAAGAATGGACGGTCTTCGCCACTTCAGGGTTTTCACCATGGAAATTCCCGATACCTCGTTATGACGAGATGACGTCAACTGGGTCCCACATGGAGCTTTCCTCTTTTCAGAAAATCAGACTTTGCGATTTCGAAATGCAAGGAGTTCCTATCTTCAGGATCCACGAAATGTCGATCCCCGACTTTCTTCAAATTTTCGACATGTGTCCCAAATGGATGAACGGTTCAGATTGCTACCAGGATTTTCACTATGAAAATTCCCGAACACTCGTCCTCGTGACTCCCGATTTCACGAATGTCGAAATCTCGATGGCTAACCTCTCGTCGGAACTTTCCTCCTCCTGTTCACGAAGCTTGAACTCTGTGCAACTCCTGGTCAATCTGAAGGCCGACGGGTATTCTATGTGAAGATCCTACGGTCCACAATCTCCTAAGCTTGGACTCCGGATGCAACCGTAACCTCCTCGCTCCTCTGGAATATCTGACGGCTGGTAGGATTTCGCTAATCCTCTCTGCAGATTTCTGACTGTCAGTCTCTTCCCTTTGATGATTTCTACAAAGGAAACCAAGGAATCTTCCCTGGACTTATCCGCTTGCGCTACAAACTTTCGATGCTCATCAATGTTTTCAAAAGCCTTACTCCTCCTGAGCTTCTCACAACTTCGAGCCTCAAAGAGGATCCTTGCACACACTCCTTGCGACGACCTCCAAACACATCTAAGTGTTGAATTCCTCCGACCCTGCGCACTCTTGCAGCAACAGTCTTTTAACTCTTGCTCAGGTTCGCAACCCTGAACTTCCCTTGGCCTGCGCACTCCTTGCACGACTCCTGTGCCCAACTACACTTCTGGGGAAATGAGAACAAAAGTAAAACTATCTGAGCTTCAGAGACGCAACCCTGAATTCTTGTCGACGCACTCCTTGCGGACACTTCCACTGCACTCCTTGCAGGAATTCTTACTCAGATAGAGAAACAATTGAAACTCATTCCATTATCCCTTCAGACTTCAAACTTAAACATGAAATCATATACACAACATATAAAGCAAATGTGTAACAGGAAGCAAACATTCATGAGCATGTCATTCAGCATCAATACACAGAGAACAACACAAACCATGAATTGGAATCAACCTCTTCTATTAATTCAAATATCTGTACATGGGTTTTCTTACACAGCTCTCTGCTTGCTCTTGCTCCAATGCTTCTAACTCTAATAATGTTACAATGCACAATGAGGGTGTCTATATCCCATTTCCCTCTTGCACTCTCAAACAGTCTAATCTAGAATTAAATTCTATCTACCTGCATTAACTACTTTAAATGCCTCCTACCTACTAAGGACGAGAGCTAAAGGCTCAAGGTCCGATTACATAATACAAGTGCGTTTCATCTTAATGGTTCATTTAAGATGGCGCAACAATCTAAGGGAATTTCAAAATTTGTGTTGGCTCTTGTCCAGCTGTCCGATTGCTTCCGCGTTGGCTCGCTTAATGTGGGAGATGCTCCTGCATCAACTTTTCCCAAGAAGGTGTACTTGCTGAAATTTCCAAACTCACACAAAAGATATGATTCCTTAACGGAGAATTTACCTTTACTTATACTAGACTTAACCTTTAAACATAAGTGTCTATTGGCACAACAGAGCCGACCTCACTAGCTTATAATATAATTAATATTAACCAAATTAATTATCTTTTACATTAATTACCAACCACATTAAGGTGGGGCCAACATGTACCCTTTACATTACAATTAGGGTTACAGGCAGGTCTGACTCTTGAACAATATAGAAAGGGATATGATACACCCACTAGTGCTCATCCACTAGGGGCACATCCATAGGGATGTCCATATCTCTTGCTCACTGTATTACATAGAAGGACCAACTCTTCACACATTCACCTATGCTCGTCCATGGAACGTCCACTCAACAGATCTTCTTTCCCACTGCATCACACATGAGAGTCATGTGGAGTTTCTCATCAACTCTACTTCTCAAAGGAGGATAATACATCATATTCATTTTTGTTCTCATGACGATGCACCCAACACTTTGAGATTTCAAACGTTCACCTTGTGCTCAACCACAGACACATCCAACTTAACAGATCGCCTTTCCCACAGGATAATCATCTAGAGTTCTTCTCAACTCTCTGAATGGAGGAAGTCATCTCTATGTTCCAACTCTATCTCAGATAGGAACCTCGTACCCTTCTTAGGGGCTTTCTATCAGGTTTGTAAGCTAGAGAAAGTCTCACATAGATGCAGTGATACACATCTCACAAGTTTGTAAGCTGGAGAATGTCTCACATAGATGCAATCATCAACATTCTCCATCAAAAAGTGCCAAGTGTCAATCAATTCAAAACCATCACCACAAAACCCTAGCCCCAACAAAATGCCAAGCCTCAAAATGTAGCGCTCTAGCCTCCAAAAGAAAATATTTGGGGTGTTGAATGGCTAGGAGAGGTCCTCTAAGGTATCTCTCAAGCCTCCAAAGGCTACAACCATCATCCAATGTGCAGGCCATGAAATCCAACCTATGGGATTCTTGCCGCAATGAAGGCCCAAGCTGGGCTTGTTCCTCCAAAACATCCATCGACAAGGTCCTACAAAGACAAAAAACTGCACCCTCCAAGGATATGGTACAGAAAGTTCCATAGGGGTAAAATCAAGATTGTAACACACTTGTGTAGATCCCTCAACAAGTGGGACATTATATATATGTATGTATTTACTTTTGTAGGTCTTTGATTTTTTAGGAGAAACATTTCATTTTTCTCAAGACCTCTTTCTGCGAGGATCTGTAAGGTTATGATTTGGATTTTATCTTTTTCCAACTGCATTCCCTCTGGGCCTTCAACCCCTTCTTCCCATGAAATGAGGGACAATCCCTTCTTGGGTCAGTACACCTGGAAATCCAATAAGATAGGGAGATGAGAGGATGAAGTGTGGAAAATGATAAGTATGATAGAGAATGGAATGATGGATTGTCAAGGGGGCCTCCCAGTAGAAAACCCATCCCTAAGGGTGACCACTCACTAGGGTACGATGTCAACAACCAAGGTGAAACAAGGCAAAGAGCATAATTTCCAAGAAGACGTAACATAATAAAAATAAATTCAAAATGCCTCAAATATTAAAGTGACACTTACCACAATACCTGACTTGTACCTCATGGAGAAAGACCCATTGTCTTATGAAAGCAAGCTAATGTGGTGAACATCATCATGATCATGAACTGAGGTGGTTTGGTGGTGATGTGTGTCTTTGCCTGTGCATGTGGACGTTGTAATCCATGTGTCACTTGGTACTCCATGTCTGCAACATGAGGACCTCGATACATCATCTCCTTAGTTATCCCTAGGAATTGGGAATAACATGACCCAATAACAGGACCCACAACCAAGTAAGTCTCTCGCGTGCACCAGATGGAATAGCACACAAAAGTGACCCTCTAAATAACAACCAATAATGAAAACTGTTGACAAAGATGAGGAAACCAACAATGGGGTCAAATGAAATCCAAGGTGTTGCACAAATCCCAATGTGTGAATAATGTTCTTGTTGTCGAAAACAAGGGAAACCACTTAGTTAGTGACCAATGATGAAGTGTCATCTGTTGAGCACAAGGTCACCTATCGATGATGTAAATAGGGATAGGGTGCGACTCTAAGCCAAACTCTCATAGAAATGTGTTGTAGTCATTAAGAGTTGACTTGCCAATAGAAAATTAATGAGGACCTTCCATACTAGCATGAGTATAGGACAAAGATTCTTGCTAATTTTGAGAAGTACTTGACATATGGGAAGGTTGACTTGCAAAGTCAATAATTCTGAAGAAAGGCTGATGCAGGCTAAAACTTCCCTTAAAAAAAATCACAAAACAATAAAGTGACTTAGGTAACATCGACTTAAGGATTAGCAATGACATAATTCTACGACACGAGAAGCATCAACAAGCTCTCCATAGTGACTAGAAGAATAACCAGTCGGAGGAGTAAAACTTTGTGTAAATTGTTGAGACATAGAATTAAACTCTGTGCTTTGTTCAAAGGATAGTTGACTGCTGCCAAAATAGTGAAGAGACGACTCTTTCCCATCCTCTTTTTTTGTTGTTTGATTTTTTTGTCTTTTTCATATTATAAAATCCTAAAAAAGAGTAAAAGAATGCTAAAAGAGTAAGGTGGGCTCTTTTTTTCTCAAGGATATGGGGATTAGAGATTCAAATGGATTGAGTAGCTAGGTTTTTTAGGACAATAGATTTTTAGGTTAGGTGGTGGTGGGAATGTGCATGAAGGTATCTATTTGTATGAGTCTTTTTGTGGTAAACTTGGTGCGTAAGGATACCATCAAGTTGACAAGAGATGAAAACATATGGGAATGGAAGAGAGTTGTCCTTTTGAATTTCTATTGTGATTTTGATGTGAGGAAGTATGTTATTCAGGTGGTTAACAAATGAATTGAGGGAAGAATGGCCATGGGGACAAATGATAAAGGTGTCATCAACAAACCAGAACCAACATTTGGGATTTAGATGGAAATTATTTAAGGCTAAGGCCTCAAAATGCTCCATTTGCATTTTGCATGTTTGAGTTTTTCATAAATGTCAATAATATATATTGAATATTATTTTGAGGGAATTGAATTGAATTATGTTGGCCCTTGACAAGGTTTGGTGGAAACATTGGTCATGTTTGACCATTTTTGGGACTTCGGCAGGCTGGTCGAAGACGGAGCACCCAAGCGAAGCGGAGATTGTGAGATCTCACCCTTTTTGCGGGCTTTTTGGGTTTTAGGGTTTTTGTAACGGGTATGGGATGTCGGCCCATGGGTCTTACCCATGTTTTGGCCCTTTTTGTAATGTATAAATAAGTAGTTAGGCGATGTAACAATTAGTGTTAGCTATGTGCAAAGATTCGTATTCGGATCATTGCATGAGTAGTGGCTTTTGTGCATACTGTGTGTTGAGACTTGCAGAGCTAAGTGCAAGTGGTTGTAAGAGGCTTTGTGCCTTGACCTAATTCGGGGAAGGAGGATCTAGCGAGGTGTGTGCAGATATCCCGTCCTTTGCGGATTTGGATCTGTGGCTTGGTGCATGTAAGAAGATTGGAAGAGACTAATAAAGAAGAAGAAGAGTTGGTGGGCGTGGCCCCACACTGGGGTGAACCACCTATATCCTATGTTGTTATGATTTGTGTAATGTTGTTCATGATGTTTATATATATATTTGATTAGGGCATTGTTCTTGATGTATGATAGGTAGATCCATTGATTCTTAGTGCTTCATATATGAATAAATGCTAGATCTACTCTGATGTTATGTGTTAGATGCCTAGAGGTGCATAATCTGGAACATTATTGTGTTGTTTTGTACTTAGGGTTTAATATGATATGTGAATGGATTTATGACTAATGCATTGGCTTAGTGCTTTGTTAAGTGTTGTAATCACAAATCTGTTTCCTAGCTAGGTTGTAGACACTTGAGTCCTGCAACCCCCCTACCTTTACCTCGGGTGAGACTTCATCTACTTCGTAGGTGTTGTCGAAAGGGACGGTAGTTAGGATTTTGTTGGTGTGTTTTTGAAGCGTTGAACCCTAGGTCTACCCATGTGCCAAAAAATGGTTTTGTTTCCGGGACATGAAATTGTGATTGTTGGGAACTAAGGAAAATAAAAAGCTCTGTGCATAGATTTGTTGTTGTAGTGCGCAATATTATACTTGAATTGTGAAGCTCTATGATAGAAAGAGAAGTTTGATCTAAAGAAAAGAGGTAAGATCGTAAATATTTGTGTTCTGATAAAGGTAAGATAAGTGGAAATTTTTTCTTTGAAAGTATGGATCTAGGTATGTTTGATAAATTTTGTCCTAGTCTGAAAACTAGGGCACAACTAGAAGAAAGAAGATTTTATCTGAATAAATTTGATAGAGATAGTGAAAGATATGTTATTCCTATGCATAGAAAGAATTTTTGGACTAACAAATGGATGTTGGACCCTAGAAAGAATTTTTGCAGATTGCAGGTCCATCACTGTGATCCTATTGTGTAGTACATGAAAGGTTGGGGATCGTTTAAGAGAAAGCGAGGATTGACACTATGTTATAACTGCAGAAGACTGGGACATCTTTCTAAGGAATGCCCTAGTGTAGGTCCTACTTGTCTTTGTTGTAAATCTATTGATCATGAGTTTTTGGATTTTCCTAGAATGATTTCTAAAGTTGAAAAGATGAAGATGAGACAATAAAACCATGAAGAAGGTCAAGAAACTAAGGCTATGTTAGAAGACCAGAACGAATTAGAATCTATGTTATTACAACTGAAAGAAACCCTAAATGATCATAGAGACACCAGTTTACAAGAGATCTTACAAGAAAAGTAGTGCATAGAAACAAGAATAGGAGACTTCAACGTAGACTGTGTCTTAGATGAGGAAACACATTTCAATCTTATGCCAGAAAGTACTTGGGAAATTGTGGGAAAGCCTACTATGATTCCTTCATTGGGAAGGATAGGATTGTTTAAAGGAAATATGATAACCCTATGTGGAAGAGTTACTAATGTACCTACGATTTCTCATGGAACATCGACTGAAGAAGAATTTGAGGTTATTAAGTTTTTTGAGAACAACACTCCTTTTTCACTTTTGTTAGGAAAGACCTGGGTTGAGAAAGATCAGATTCAAAGAAAAGTAGAGGAGGAACCGACAGAACAGAAAAAGCAAGAATTAAGGGACTTCATGGCTAGGAAAATAACACGATTAATAGAAGAACAAGAGAATAAGTCAAAGCAACCGAAGGCCGACTACTTAGTTGTCAAAGTTGAAAGAACACAGGAAGGCTTGAAAAACCTATTCATGAAGGAGAGAAGAGCATCATGTTGGCCCTTGACCTATTTTTGAGGATCCTTGGTCATGTTTGACCTATTTTTGGGACTTCAATAGGATGTCGAAGGTGGAGCGCAAGACGAAGCAGAGATCACAGGATCTCGACCCCTTTTTAGAGCCTTTTTTTAGAAGTCTAAGTGATGTAAGAAGTAGTGAATAGTGACTAGTCAGTGGCCAGAGTGCTAAGTGCTAAGTGGTAAATGATTTTTTCATACTGTGTGAGGCTTGCAGAGCTAAGTGCAAGTTGTCTATAGTGATTTGTGTGCAGACTGTGGAAGGATTTGTGCCTAGATCTACTCGAGGAAGGAGGATCTAGCGAGGTGCGCAGATCTCCTGTCCTCTATGGAGTTGATTTTGTGGCTTTGTGCATGTAAGAAGATTGATCGAAGATAATAAATAAGACAAAGAGTTGGTGGACGTAGCCCCAGGTTGGGAGTGAACCACGTATATCCCGTGTTGTGAATGCTTTGTTCTTTTTGGATGTTCTTTTGTTCATGTGATTCAATGCTTAGTGCGATGTTAGATGATAGATGAATTTGATATGATAGCTTAGTGTTGAATAATATGAACGAATGCTAGATCCGATCTCTATTGGTATGCTTAGTGCTTGAATCTATTGGATCTGTGTGAATGTTGTGTTGATATGTTGTTAGGGTTTAGTTGCGCTGTAAACTAAGACTAATTATTGATGAATCATAATTGCCAAGTGATATGTTAAGGTGTTACAATCACATATATGTGTGCCAGCTAAGGTTGCAGACACTGGAGTCCTGCAACCACCCCTTCCTTTACCTCAGGTGAGACTTCATCTGCTTCGTAGGTGTTGTCGAAAGGGCTGGTAGTTAGGGTTTTTTTGGTGCGTTTTTGTAGCATTGAACCCTGGGTCTACCCCTGTGCCAACAAATGGTTATGTTGTTAGGACCTGAAACTGTGATTGTTGGGAACTGGGGAAGAAGAAGCTCTATGCGAAGATCTGATCCGAAACTGTGAAAGTTCCATGCGTAGATATGTTGCCCTGGTGCGCAGTACTCTACTTGAATTGTGAAGCTCTGTGATAAGAAGAGAAGTTCAATCTGAAGAAAAAAAAAGTAAGATCTGAACGCTTTGTGCTCTGAAAGAGGTAAGAATAGTGAAAATTTTTAGATCTGGAAGCTTTGTGCTCTGCTGAAAGTAAGATAAGTGGAAATTTTTGTTTCGAAAGTATGGATCTAGGTATTCTTGATAAATTTTGTCCTAGCCTAAAAACTAGGGCATAGGTAGATGAAAGAAGATTTGATACGAGTAGATCTGATAAGAATAGTGGAAGATATGTTATTCCTATGCATAGAAAGAATGTTTGGACTAACAAATGGATGCAGGATGCTAGAAGGAATCTTTTGCAGGTTAGCTACCATGATCCTAGTGCGCAGTACAGGAAAGTATGGGGATCATTTAAGAGAGAGAGAGGATTAACTCTTTGTTATAGTTGCATAAGGTCGGGACATCTTGCTAAGGAATGTCCTGATAGAAGACCTTGTTGTCTTTGTGGTAAATCTATGGACCATGAAGTTTTAGATTGCCCTAGAATGATTGTTAAACTTGAAAGAATGAATATGAGACAAGAAGACCATGGGAAAGGTCAAGACACTAAAATCATGGCAGAACCCTAGAAAGCATCATAGGATGTATTGCTACAAATGAAAGAAACCTTGAATGACCATCGAAATATCAACTTATCAGAGATCTTCAAAGAAAAAGAGTGCATAGAAGCAATAATAGGAGACTTTGACATTGACTGCRTTTTGGATGAGGAAACATAGGTGAATAATATGACAGAAAGAACTTGGGAAACTTTAGGAAAGCCTTCTATGATTCCTTCATTGGGAGGAATAGGATTATTTAGAGGAAAGTTGATAACCCTATGTGGAAGACTTACCCAGATATCTATGAGTGCTCATGGAACTTCGACAGAGGAAGAGTTTGAGGTTGTTAAATTTACTAAGAACAATGCCTCATTTGCTATATTACTAGAAAAACCTTGGATTGAAAGGGATCAGGCCAGAAGGAAAGAAGAGGAAGTCTTGGAGTAGAAGAAGCAAGAATTAAAATATTTCATGACTAGGAGGATCGCACACTTGATTGAATAACATGAGAATAGATCGAAGCTATTTAGAAATAGAAACTTGGAGGTTGAAGTTGAAAGAACACAAGAACACTCACAAAAGACTAAAGCACCTACCCCAGATAGAGAAGAAGTATTTCCCTTGAATCCTAGGAAAGAATTTCAACAACACGAAGTTACTATGACAAGAGAATATAAGAATCAAAATGGAAAGAGGGATACTGTGACGAAGCTCACTAGAAATAAGGATAGAAAACTAAGTAAGAAGAGATCAAAGATTGAAAAGTTACAGAAGGTTCCTTTTTGTAAAACTGGAACTTCGTTGGGATAACAGAACAACGCCACATGGCACTTCGCCATGGCGAAGCAATATAGCCATTGGAAACAGTATAACCGTTAGACTGACTCCCCGAATGGGTAGAATGACATTTATGGTCAGAAAGCTCACAATCAGACCATTGGGACCGTGTTGTAACAAACATAATTGAATTAATGAAGGCTTCTCGCCCGTTGGAGAGATCCGTTGCCTAGTTATCTACTTATTTCGTTGGGCCTTGCACCGAGAACACTTTTTCCAATCGTGATTATCTAAGCCCACATATTAGTTGATTTCATGCAGTGATCATCGAGATATCACCATCCATCATGTTGCATTGAGTAGTTACTCTTCAAACCCGAGATATTCAACCACGATCGTGTATGTCCGAATAACTTAACGCAATCGAAGAGTCTGTGAAGGAGGTACTCATCGACCTCATGACTGAATAAGTAATGTCTGAAAGGGTAATGTCTGTGGGTGTACAAGCATCATCAAAGAGAGGAGTACAAGCCTCTCCATCGACTGCTCGTGGATTTGGACCATCTCGAGTCGTCACAGAAAAGAGAACCAAGCATAGAGATGACCTAGCAAATATCAAGCTAATCCTGACCATCTTACCCGACTACATCCCGCCTCTAGCCAGGGCGATGAGTCGTGATAGTGTGCCGAGATATTTTGATTACACCATGGTTTATGCATACCTCTTGAAGGGGATACACACAGTTAGAGCGTAGCAGGACAAGATCGCAACGTTGAATTTCAACTACTTCAACCTAGGTGACAGCAAGAACCATAGTATGCTCACCCCGTATAAATACTTGACCAGGATGAAGGGGAAGAACTTGAAAATAATCCCCCAGCCGTGGACGATGAACCTCGCGCAGTCCACCCTGTTGAATGTAATAAAAATCCCACACTTTGGAAGGCACCAAGAGGTTAATGCATGTGTTAAGATCCTTCTCTCATGTTACCATGGCGGCTACTTATGGAAAGACCGACGTATCACAGTCGATCCGACGTTGATCCATAGGATCACCGAATTAAGTATGCAAGGACCCGACCCACAAGACTTCTATCCAGGGAAAGCCACAAATCGTGCATTAGCATAGAAGATCAAGGATACCTATGACGATGTTGAGAAGGGGACGCGAGGGTACAAGGTAGATTCCATCCAGAATGGCACAGAGCGCCTAGCATGCCAATTAATTGCAGGAAATCTAGTAAGGAAGAACAGACCCACACAGGTCACAGGGTTTATCATTGACCTCACAGGGAAATGCGTGGAAAGCCTACAGATGAACTAGGCGAAGTACCTAGTTAATCAGCTGGAATTAGACTGTCGCGAAGCACAGGATTAGGGATACAAGTTCCACTTTAGCTAGTTCCTGATCCTCATCGTGTTTATTTCTTGGGAAATGTCGGAAGGTGCAACCTTCCCGGACATTGATTCGTTCGAGCCGCTTGCTGCAAAGTTCACCACACTCTGTTACTCGAGCGATATGGGAAAACAGTGGCAGTCAAACGGAGTCTTTCATACGTATTATCTTCAACTGAAGAGGACTATCGAAGTTGAACCTCACATGATTCCAAACACCCTATAGCGGTTTCAACCCCTCATGAAGTTTCGCGCAAAACGACACTTCATCTATCTCACTGTGTGAGCAGACGAGCATAAGGAGGAGCTTCAGTTGTACTACAAGATCACATAAGAGGACCTCAAGGAGATAACTAAAGACTGGTTAGCAGATCTCCTTATCCCCGCTAATCCTGCAGATATGTCTGACCCCGAACTTGACAGCTCGGAGGCCACTCAGAAAGAACATGACAAACCTGGAACTAGCAGAAGGAAGAAGACCACAAAAGTCCAAGACTTAAGCAGCGCATCAGAGAAAATTGCTTCAGTATCACCTGGTCGAGGGGCTGATGACGAAGTAGAAGAGATAAATGGCAAAGAAGATGAGCAGAAGAAAGGCAAAGTAACACCGCCTAGAGATGAGGTTGATCCCTTGAAGAAGAGGAAGGTTTCTCCCCTGAAACCCTCTTCCCGAAAGAGATCCAGAGCCACCTTGACCAAGATGCAGATTGTGCTCACTGTCGATGACTTTGAATTCATCATCACAGCTGTAAACGATGCCTCACAGGAAATATTGTAGAAACATGAATCCAAGCAGGAGGAGATGTATGATAGAATCAAGGTTGAGCTCCAAGGGGTAAAACAATCCCTTCAGTCCAATCGCGCAGTATCCACTGCACCCTTGCAATCATAAGAACCAGAGTTGGGAGATGAAACAACCCAACTCCGTCGACTAGCTGATGCGACCGAAGCTCGCCTTCGTCGCACATGAGAAGAAACAGAACAAGCCACCCAGGCCTTGAAGAAAGTGAAATAAGTAGTCGTAGAACAATGTTGAGTTACGAAGCAGGAGAAGGTTGCTCTCCAGACAAAGTTTGAAGAGGAGAAAGCAGAGATTCAGCAAGAAAAATAACAGTTGCTCGCAAAACAACTCGAAGTGAAAGAAGCAGTCAACAGAGCACTTCGCTCTATGACAAGCTTAGAGCCAAAGGAAGAAGACCGAGTCGAGCATCAAGTAGAGCATATCACAGAAGCTATCTAACAACTACATTAAAGAATAATAGACTTAGAGCTCTGCAAAGTGCTCAACACACCACATGATGTGAGGGATCAAAGAGATGCAATTGCTCGAAGTGGAGTTGAGAGAATAAAGGCCCTTTCCATGGAATGTAAACAACTAAGTGATCACAGTGCCCAAACTTATGAGCAACTCACTGAGAATCCAGAATTGAAGGCACTGGAGTCACAGCTCCAGGAGGTGAAGAAGTAAGAAGAAACAATACAGGCGTAGTTGAATCCCCTATCAGCTGTTGAAAGGATGAAGCAATCCCAAGAGCAGCGCACTACTCAACAGCAAGTCCACACCATTTAGAGCAGAGTCATGGAAGTGACTAAGAGGCTCCAATCTATACAGGATGAGGCTTGCCAACTGTTCTCAGAGATCGAAAGCCGAGGAGTGAAACTAGAGCAAGTCATCACTTCAGCTGAACATCGCTTAGAGGGGCCTGTCAACGAAGCTGTTATCCAAGATTTCGCTGAGCAGGAGGCCATGAAATAGCAACAAGTCAAAGCAACTCGAGCCAAGATTGAGGCTTTTGAGGTAGAATTATCTAGATCAGAGTGACTCGAGACAAGTCACAGGTGAGTGTTGGGGGCCTGTTGGCCCTTGACCAAGTTTTGGGGATTCTTGGTCATGTTTGACCTATTTTTGGGACTTCGACAGTCTATCGAAGGCGGAGCACAATATGAAGCGGAGATCCCGAGATCTCAACCCCTTTTTAGGGCCTTTTTGGGTTTTGGGCTTATGGAATGGGAATGGGGATGCCGTCCCATGGGTTTACCCATGCTTAGGCCTATTTTTGTATAAATAGAAGTCTAAGCGATGTAAGAAGTAGTGAATAGTGACTAGCCAGTGACCAGAGTGCTAAGTGCTAAGTGGTAAATGCTTTGTGCATACTATGTGAGGCTTGCAGAGCTAAGTGCCAGTTGTTTGTAGTGCTTTGTGTGCAAAATGTGGAAGGCTCTGTGCCTAGATATACTCGAGGAAGGAGGATCTAGCGAGGTGTGCAGATCTTCTATCCTCTGCGGAGTTGATTTTGAGGATTTGTGCATGTAAGAAGATTGATCAAAGATAATAAAGAAGATGAAGAGTTGGTGGACGTAGCCCTAGGGTGGGGGTGAACCATGTATATCCTGTGTTGTGAATGCTTTGTGCTTTTTGGATGTTCTTTTGTTCATGTGATTCAATGCTTAGTGCAATGTTAGATGATATATAAATCTGATAAGATATCTTAATGATGAATAATATGAACGAATGCTAGATCTGATCTCTATTGGTATGCTTAGTGCTTGAATCTATTGGATCTGTGTGAATCCTACGTTGATCTGTTGTTAGGGTTTAGCTATGCTGTAAACTAAGACTAATTATCCATGAATCATAATTGCTAAGTTCTCTGTTAAGGTGTTATAATCACAGATCTATGTCCCAGCTAAGGTTGCAGACACTAGAGTCCTGCAACCACCCCTGCCTCTACCTCGGGTGAGACTTCATCTTCTTCGCATGTGTTGCCGAAAGGGTCAATAGTTAGGGTTTTGTTGGTGCGTTGAACCCTGGGTCTACCCCTGTGCCAACACATCCACCCCATAAATAGTAAAAGAAGAAGTGTTACCTTCAAACCTTTTGAAAGACTTTCAGCAGTGCAAAGTTACTACGCTAAGAGAAAATAATAATAAGAATGGAAAGATGAATCCAAGACTCAGATCACAGGAAACAAAGCCAGAAAGCTCAGTAAGAAGAAAGCAAAGTTAGAGAAACTGCAGGAAGTTCTAGAGAAGACTTCACAGAAGGAAGGCTTGCAAAAATTGAACATCGTTGGACTAACAGAACAATGCAGAATAGCACTTCGCCACGACGAAGCTATATGAATGTTGGAGGCATCCCAAATGTTAGAATGACGCTCCAGAATGGCTAGAAACACAGTTATTGTCGGAATGATCGCCATTGGACCGTTGAAGACCACACCATGACAGATGGATTCATATTGATTGAGGCATTTCTACCTGTTGGAGGAATCCATTACGACATTATTTATTTAATCCATCGAATGTTGCATTGGGACCACTTTTGCAAACAGAGATATTCAAGCTAGCAGAGAACTGATTGCATACTGCGTTGTGCTTTCTAATCCTCTCCATTGATTCGATTACCCTGAGTATCTATTCACCTACCCGAGTTATTTTCTCATGAGTGTGCATGTCGGGCGAACGTAGCACAGTAGAGAAGTTTGTGGAGGAGATCTTAATAGACCTTGTGACCGAGAAAGTGATGTCTGCAGGAGTACAAGCATTGTCGACGGGCTGATTGCAAGAATCCCCTTCGACTGGACGTCGATTTGTGTCATCCTGAACCACGACGGAGAAAATAAGCAAGCACCGGGACGATCTGGCGAATGCAAAGAAGATCCCGTTGGTCTTGCCTGAGTACATCCCGCCCTTGGCTGGTACGGTTAGTCATGACAACGTCCCGTGGGATTTGGAGTACACACTCATCACTGTGAACCTCCTCAAAGGGATACACACAGTCGGACCACAGTTGGGACTGATCCCAACTCTCAAGATAAGTGACTTCAACCTAGGAGACCGAAAGAATTATGCGATGCTCGCACTGCATCGCTACCTGACGAAGACGGCTGGGAAGAAGCCCAAGATAGTCCCCCAACCGTGGATCAAGGAGATCACGAGGTCTACGATCCTAAACGTAATGAAGATCCCCCACTTTGGGAGACATCAGGAGGTTAACGCATGTGTTAAACTCCTCCTATCATGCTACCATGGAGGTTACCTTTGGCTGGATAGGTGCATCACTGTGGATTCAACGTTGATCCACCTGATCACTAGATTGAGCATGTAAGGACCAAACCCTCACTAGTTCTACCTAGGAAAGGCATCAGATCGCTCCTTGGCCCAGCGCATCAAGGAGGCGTATGGCGATGTGGAGAAAGAGAAGAGAGGCTACAAGGTAGCCTCCATCTAGGATGGCACAGTGTGCCTAGATTATCAGCTGATAGCAGGCAAGCTCGTCAGAAAGAACTAACCAACGCAAGTTATAGGGTTTGTCGTCGACCTCATAAGGAAGTGTGTCGAAGGGATGCAGATGAACTGGGTGAGCTACCTCGTCAATGAATTAGAGAAGGATTGTCGCGAAGCACAGGACTAAGGCTATGAATTCCACTTCAGCTGGTTAGTAATTCTCATCGTGTTTGTCGCTTGGGAGATGTCGGAGGGAGCGACATTCCCGAAAGTCGAGCCATCAAAGCCACTGGCTGCGAGGTTCACCACCTTGTGGTATACAAGCGACATGGCAAAGCAATGGAAATCAAATGCGGTGTTCCACACTTACTACCTACAACTTAAGCGTGCAGTTCAACATCAAGTCACTGCCATCCAGAGTAGAGTTATAGAGGTAACACAATGACTCTAGCCGGTGCAGGATGAAGCCTGCACACTTTTTGAAGAGATCGAGGGACAAGGCGCACAACTAGAACAAGTGTTCACAATAGTAGAACAACGTCTGGAAGGGTCTGTCACCAAGCAAGTAATCTAGGAGTTCATCAAGCAAGAGGCTCTGGTGAAGTAGCAAGTCGAGGCAGCTCGAGCTAAGATCGAGGCCTTCGAGGCACTGTTGCCCAAATCAGAGTGACTTGGGATGAGTCAAAGGTGAGTGTTGGGGGCCTGTTGGCCCTTGACCAGGTTTTGTGGAAACACTGGTCATGTTTGACCATTTTTGGGAGTTCGATAGGCTGGTCAAAGACGGAGCACCCAGGCGAAGCGAAGATCGCGGGATCTCGCCCTTTTTGCGGTCTTTTTGGGTTTTAGGGTTTATGTAATGGGTATGGGATGTCAGCCCATGGGTCTTACCCATGTTTTGTCCCTTTTTGTAATGTATAAATAAGTAGCTAGGCAATGTAAGAAGTAGTGTTAGCTATGTGCAAAGATTCGTAATCGACTCAGTGCATGAGTAGTGGTTTTTGTGCATACTGTGTGTTGAGCCTTGTAGAGCTAAGTGCAAGTGGTTGTAAGAGGCTTTTTGCCTTTACCCAATTCGAGGAAGGAGGATCTGGCAAGGTGTGGGCAGATCTCCTGTCATTTGCAGAGTTGGATTTGTGGCTTGGTGCATGTAAGAAGATTGGAAGAGACTAATAAAGAAGAATAAGAGTTGGTGGACGTAGCCCCACACTGGGGTGACCTGTGTTGTTATGATTTGTGTAATGTTGTTCATGATGTTTATGTATCTATTTTCTTAGTGCACTGGTCTTGATGTATGATAGGTAGATTCATTGATGCTTATTGCTTGATATATGAATAAATGCTAGATCTATTCTAATGCTATGTGTTAGATGCCTAGAGGTGCTTAATCTGGATTACTACTGCATTGTTCAGTGCTTAGGGTTTAATCTGAGATGTGAATGGATTTATTACTAATGCATTGGCTTAGTGCTCTGTTAAGTGTTGTAATCACAGATCTGTGTCCCAACTAGGTTGTAGACACTTGAGTCCTGCAACCCCCCTGCCTCTACCTCGGGTGAGACTTCATGTGCTTCACAGGTGTTGCCGAAAATGGTGGTAGTTAGGATTTTGTTGATGCGTTGAACCCTGGGTCTGCCCCTGTGCCAACAAATTCAATCTTCCATTCTTTAAGTCTTTAAATTTGGGTCACAATGGTAAGTTTGGTATAAAAGGAAAAAATTATATAAAAGGAACTCCACATTACTTTTCATTAGAAACAAAACACATGTTTTATATAATTATGTGGGTATAAACAAATGCATTCATCATCTAATTTGCACTAACTTGTGAAAAGGTAAATGTAAATAAGGTTTTTCATGGAAATGTTTTTCATGGAAATGTTTTTCATGGAAATGTTTTTCAACAACTATAATATTTTACCTTTAAATTTTGTTAAAATTGATATTAAATTTTTTTGATTATATATAGAGAAAGAGAAAAAAAAAAA
>SNQJ01S0094156.1:17209-41369 GCA_010110895.2 Picea sitchensis
TCTTTTTTATATATTTAATATTTATAAATTTTAAAATATCATATGTTAATGCTATATATTTAATACTAGAATAATTAAATTAGATTAAAAAAAATAGAATTTAAAAAATAAATATTATTAATATTACACTTACATTACATTTAAAAAAAAATAAAAATATTATTAATATTACACTTACATTACATTTTAAATATATATATATAAATAATCAACTATACCCTTAACTTACTAAAACATAAAAATAAATTATCACAAAATCATGAAGTTAAAATATAAAATCAACATAAGACTAACATAAACATTATGTTTTTTTTTTTCGTTTTAACTAGAACATAACTACAATTATAGAAGTTGCCTCCACACAATCTTGTTAAAAGTTGCTTTAAATTGCACTACATTTATATGTAGATTTTCTAATTTTACCCTCAAGATTTTATTTAGAGTTTCTAATTTTACGGTCAAGTTTTTTATTTTTTTAATAGGATAAAAAATGTAAATATGATAATGATAATAATTTTATTTAATGTAAAGGTAGTACATTTTACAATTTATATAGGATAAAAAAATATATAATAATATAAATATGTTGATGATAATGAATCAATTTACATTCACATCATAATTGATTTATAAGATTTTAAGAAAAGTAAAAGATTAATAATAATATAAATATAATATTAGGATAAAATAATAATAATAAATAAATATAAATCAAGTTGATATTTAAAATGATGAAATGAGGATGTTGAATGTCTATTGAGATCATAATTGGCCTATGGAATCATAAGAAAGGAAAGAGATTACTTAGATTTCTTTAAAATCTTATTTTGTGCTAAAAAACATTGAAGCATTTCAAGATCACCATAGTTTTGTTGAGTCACTAGGTTAGGAAGGTCAATACGACAACATAGATTTTGAAATTGTGATCTAATTTGGGTATAAGCAAGGCACTCTAGGAGAAAATGTTTTTCATCTTCAACCTTCTTAGTGTCACAAATATGACAATTCTTTCATTCCGTTGTGTTTTGGGAATTGTCCAGAAATTTGAATATTTTTATAGTCAAACATTTTCTAGTTGTCATATTAAGGATTAATAAGATTTGTCAAGTTTTTTACATTTTAAAATAAATTTCCATCCTTAAAATCATCCCTACTTATTTGTATACATTAAATACCTAATCATATACACTTAATGGGGAAAACTAATTTATATAATTAGTTTAAATAATTTTAACATTAAATTTATGAAATATTAAAAATTCTTTTTTTTTATATAAATCTTAAATTTTTACATTTTAAAATAATTTAAATTAAAAAATTAAAATCCATCTCACAATCAACGAACATTTTTATTACATTAAAGAACCTTTTATTATATTAAATTTTTAATATATGATACATAGACTTATAATCCTTTATAAACACTTAAGCATGTGCTAACTTCAAAGTCAATGATTTGCTACTAATTTTTATCCTCATACTTTCATTGTTTAGTAAATAGCTTTCTTGAAGATAGGGACACTTTATGGCTATAAATAACCTTAAAAGTATTTAACCCTTTTTAATCTCCTCACCTTAAATAGAATAAATATTGCTTAAAAGTATTTAACCCTTTTTTATCTTTCTCTATACAGTGCATCCACACCACTCAGTAATGTTGCTTCCTTAAATATTGTTAAATGAGAGTATTCATCACACAGAAGATAGAAAAGAAAAAGGGGATATTCTGCAAAATTAATGCAAATTGCATGATGAATTCAAAGTTCTCTTTAAAAAAAGAACAGGGAAGAACCGTTAGGAGGCGTGGAAGGCCAAATATAGTCTTATAAGTGGCAAAAAGAGCTCCTGAGGGAGCAAAAGGTCATGGTCCCGCGTGATGCATGTAGATATTATATTATCTTGTCTGACCGTGTCGAAAATAATGTGCACAGAGAATGCACATTTATATCCATATGTTCATCCCCAAATTTATCGGGTAAGTGTTCCAGGTTGTCTTATTTTGCAGCCTAATGGCAATCCAGGCATCAGGGGTTAGTTACAGGATACCGTGCGTCATCCATTCCAGAGGCAACCCAACACAGAACAACGGGATTCCCAATGTGTTTTCTGTAATTTGCCAGGTGGGTGTTCATAATTCCCAATTGGGTTTCCAAAATGGCAACAGCGTCTGCATCCCCGATTCCAAGTTTTTCAGATCCCTTCTTCATGCATATCCCAAGAGGAAGAGGAGGATCAGGAGAGATGGTGTGATAGTAGCAGAATCGGTGGCCAATGTGAACAGTGGTACTTCTGGCTCAGGATGGTGGGACAATCTCAGAGGAGGGTCTCGTCCTCTCTCTAGCGATGTCGTTTGGCCAGCAGCAGGTGTTTTTACTACTTTCCTTTTATTTGTCAAATTCATCTGTAGATTGCATTTAAAATAGAAGATTCTCAGATATCTGTTGATGGAACTTCAGTGCTCATCTGGGTATGTATCCCTTGCTGTTGCCATCACTCTACTGAATTGGATTTCTGGAGGACTCCAATTCCAATAGTTGGATGCATTTGTATCAATGACTTATTGATAGCTTTAACTTTGGAATCTGATATTGCATTATTAACTGATAAATGCTTAATCATGGTCTCTTTTTTATGTTTCCTTTTGCCTTTTTACTATTAATAACTGTTATTTATCAAAATATTTTCCCTGCATTTTTGCTTTACTTTGCTCCAAGTTTCTCCTTCTCTGAGTGTTTCCATGTATATTAACAAGAAAAAAAACTACCTTGTTGATTCCATATCAAACCAATGTCTCAAATGCCAGCCTAACTGTGGCAAAGAGCTTTCTTGCTTCTACGAATTTGCAGCATCTTGCCTATATCCAACCCAGGACTCAAAATTTGTTCTCTCTTTTGCTTGGCAAGTCCCTACAAGCCCTTTTAGAATTTTTGATGATTACAGTTTGAACATTTATAATTTTGTTTGTAGCAACCCTGGTGACATGGGGAACGTTTCATTTCATCCTTCTCAAAAGGGTAAATGTTAGAATTATGCCTTCTTTACAGAGGACCGACAATTAAGCAGGAGGTAGATAGCCTGACCAAGAAACCCATTTTCAGTGATGAAAGTGCAAAACTTCTATCGAACCTTCTGTGAAAGTAATGGTGATGCAACCATATTGTTGGAGGAAATTACAAAAGGGTTGAGCTTCTTGAATATGATAAAGACTAGCTCAATTCATCCTTAGTTAATTGGGGCTACTTTGCTAGAGTTGAATAATTACTGTTGGCTTTAGATTCTAGAACCATGTTCACTAGATGAAAACTTCCATGTTCTACTGACTATGTAGTGATCCTGCTATCATATTCTCAAAGTATCAAGTATATGGCTGATAACATAAGCCCAAAATATCAAGTATATGAATACTAACATAAGCCAATAATTTTGCCTATATGCCAAGTATAAATAAAAATATTATTTAGGAGGAGGAGCACTTCTCCCAAATTACAAAGGGCGTTGCACTTAAAGAGATTAGACTCTAGAGAGAAAATTTCCAAGTATTAAGAATAAGAATTATGACAGGGTGACTTAAATGATTTATCATGTTCTATATTTCTGGTAGTTTACTAGTGCTCATGTAGCCCTGTCTTTTGGGATGATATCATGATGCACTCAATAACATCAATTATCATATTAGGTTAGGATCACTACAAACTGGACAGAACTCACGTTCAATCTTAGAAGCAAATTTAGTATCGACTCATAGATGAGGCAAGTTGGATTAAAACAGACTAGAGCTGATTTACATACAATAATTCAAATTAAGATGTTTTCTTTGCACTTGACAGAATAGAGGGAAAATCTGATAAAAAAGGCTTGCCACACCCTGCATTCATCCTGCATTCATTGCCACTTCAAGGAATGTTTTCCAGATTCAGTAAGAAACATACACATCTTGTCTACTCACCTTAGGAAAAAGCAGGGAATTAGTTCACAAGGTTCTTTAAGTTGATGGCTTGCATCGGTAAATTTTCTTAAAGTTTTTTTGAATAGGAGGTCATATTGAAATTCTAGTAGATGAGGCATAAAATCTAGTAGATTGGTTCAGCTTATTCCATTGATATGTGCAGGGGCATTTGTAGCAATGGCAATCATGGAACTTATAGATATTATGATTGCACCCAAAGGGCTGAAATTGACAATTGCTCCGTTTGGTGCTGTCTGTGCTGTGTTGTTTACTGCTCCAACTTCACCAGCAGCACAGGTAGGCTCTAAACTTTTATGATCCGTTTTTTCTATTTTGAGCAATACCTCAAAGAAAGTAGAAATTACGATTCCAAGAGTCATCTAGTTAAACTCAGACCTAAACAGCAGCTCTAAAATTTGTAAACATACTGAACTTCTCATGTAAAATCAGTACTATATTAAGCCATCTAATACAAAAAATAGACAATCAGGTCTCTTGTTGAGCCTTTTGTAAAATTGACACATTTGATTTTGAACTTCATATGCAGAAGTACAATATGTTCGTTTCTCATATTGGCTGTGCAGCTCTTGGAGTGATTGCATTAGCTGTTTTTGGCCCAGGTTGGGTTGCCCGCAGTGTTGCCCTAGCTGCATCTGTGGCATTCATGATATATTCCGGTTCTTTCCACCCTCCTGGTGTGTTTCTATTCATTTACCCCATTCTTGAATTGCATCTTATACAATATTCACATTACTTGGAATCAATTTCACTTAAACTTCTTGTTGCATTTTCAATCAAATTCGCTTCAATTTGTTGTTGCAATTTCAATTTGATGTTGGGCCTGTGACACAGTTGATTCGATATCTGTATAAAATATCTAAATTTTGGAGCATTGTCTGCAGCTGCTGGGCTGCCTATACTTTTCATTGATGGACCAAAGTTTCAACACCTGCAATGGTGGTACTCCATATTTCCTGGAGCAGCAGGCTGCATTCTATTATGTTTGATGGTAAGTCTTGCCCTATTTTGAATGATTTCCTTGACTTGATATCAATAGTGATGATTGTGTTGTTTATACATCAGCGTAGATCTATCTTAAATCAGGATCTATTAAGCACTAAGAGCAATCAAAAAGAAACCAAGGTGCAGTTTTCTCCATGCTTAAATATCCGGAGTTAAGATGTGCTTATACCAATCTACAACTTGGAGTTTGCAAATAATCCCTGCTTTGATTGAAAGCTGTTTTCACAAAACTGATGTCCACACAGATTTCTAATGTTTCAAACTAATGTATTATTGTCAAATTGATGTATTATTCATTTATGTAAAATAATGTGTCAAAAGAAAAGCATAGAACTATTGTCTTCTTGATTAGTTGCAGGTTGTAGACCATTTTTTGTTAGTGTCGTGGGCCTCTAAAATGTATGAAAGTAGACCTTACTGCACTGAATGGATTCTTTCCATCTACAACGGGATGTTTCACTACCAAACTGTATGCAATTCCTTAGATTTGTCTTTTCTGAAGAGTATTAAAGACTCCAACGTCACACCACTTGCATAGCATCTCGAGCATTAGAATCTTCTGGTTAAAAGCTCTTAAATATTCTTAATTTGAAATTTTTTCTAAAATATACTGATTTGGTTTTGTGCTGCAGCAAGAGTTGGTGACTTTCTTGAAAAAAAATTACAAGTTTTGAAGTGTTGATGTATTTCCAAAAGCTGGTATCTTTCTCTTCCAGATAAAGGGTTGCCCACAAAAAGTTCTAAAATTTCGCCTCTAAACCAATAGTTCTCTGGCAAAAATAAAAAATGGCAAATGGACCATAACTATGTTCATGGAGTGCTTTCTGAGGTCTATTGCAGCAAAGAGAAAGTAACCCTCGCGCTCTTCTCATTTCATTTTTCTCGTTCAATCTGTAGCAGAAGGTGACAATTCCCTGCTGAACTTGTCTGTTGCAATTTCAATGCAAGCAATTGTTACATGCACGTTGTCATTTAATTGGAAATCCTTAGAATTGGCTGTTGAGAGTGAAACTGGCCTGAGGATGTTCTTCTAGGAACCAATCTGTATATGCCTGTGAGAGGAAACCTGGAACTAAAATTGTAGAATAAGTACTTGCACAGTCGCCAGGTTCAAATATTGTCGTTGAAGATGGTGGTAAGTGTAAAATCTCGTTTGTACTTCGATGTCGGTCCTAAGTTAATGGCTAAACATTCGCATCAAAATATGCTGGCATGTTGCTGTTGTAAGATTACTGTATCTGCAATTTATGACATGCAATTTATGGCATGTTACTGTTGTAAGATTACATGTTAATTCTCTGTCAAACTACGAAGGAATACTTAGTTTCTTCATGAGTATATCCGCAAACAAGTTCATGTGCATCTTAATCCTGCAAAAAGAAGACGAAAGATCAAACAAAAAAACATGTTTAGAACATTGCAATATGGTTAATAGATAACATATAATTAATACATAATTATTTAATTACTGCAAAAAGAAGAAAGATCTTACACAAAAAAACATGTTTAGAACATTGCAATATAGTTAATAGATAATATATAATTAATACATAATTATTTAATTCCTATAACATCTGCATATTATGGTCATGATCAGATCAGTCTTGTATAACATCTACATATTATGGTCATGATCAGTCTTGTATAGGAATTAAAAAAAATAAATTAAAATATACTTAATTTAATTTTATATTTGTGTAAAATCATCTTAACTTTAAATTTATTAAATAAATTTATCTCAGTAAATTTAAATAAACTTATCCCAACTTTTTGTATAAAATATTTAAAAATCAAAAAACTTTATCCCAACTCTATGTATAAAAACATTTAAAAAAATTAAAAAAAATTTAAAATATAAATTTTTAAATATTTAAAAAATATAAAATTAATTTTTTTTTACATATATTTTAATTTTAATTATTATTTAGTATTTTTTGATTACAAATTTTAATATATATATTTTTTATTTATAAATGTTATAGATCTCAATTAGATTGTATTTTAATTATTTTTTGTTGTTATTTTTTTAATATAAATTTTAATGTTTTCTCCATTTAAATTTATAAGTTACACATCTTATTCATATAAAACATTTAAAAGATAAAAAAAAATCAAAATATAATTTTTTAGATATTTAAAAAATATAAAGTTAATTTTTTTTTTACATATATTTTAATTTTAATTATTATTTAGTAATTTTTAATTACAAATTTTAATATTTTTTCTATTTATAAATATTATAGATCTCAATTGAATTGTATTTTAATTATTCTTTGTTGTTACTTTTTTTAATATAGATTTTAATGTTTTCTCCATTTAAATTTATAAGTTATATATCTTATTCTTATTCATATTGAGTTGTATAATGCATTTCATTTCTTTTAATGCCATATTTAATAAAACTATATTTCATATATTTTATTCAATTTGTTTTTAAAATTATTTATAAAGTTTCATCTATTTAGTTCTATTTACTTTTAAAACAATTTACTAAATGTTATGTGTTTCATTCAATTTATTTTAAGTAGTTGAATTATATATTCAGTGTTAAACCATCTAATATATAATACTAATGAGTAACCAATTCAAATGATACACCCATTAAGATGAGCTCTTTGTAATATTGAGGTAATTAATATCACTTGATGAGCTCTTTGTAATATTTAGTTCTATTTACTTTTAAAATAATTTACTAAATGTTATGTGTTTCATTCAATTTATTTTAAGTAGTTGAATTATATATTCAGTGTTAAACCATCTAATATATAATACTAATGAGTAACCAATTCAAATGATACATCCATTAAGATGAGTTCTTTGTAATATTGAGGTAATTAATATCACTTAATGAGGGGTGCCTTCCTCAATACAAGATATCAATTTTTTTATCACCTTAAAGACTTGCCTGACTTCTTTGGTTCAAGGGTGTTCCACCATGGATTTTCTTCTCCATAGTTAAATATATTTCACTTGTTACTACATTTTCCTTGTTTTATTTTGATAAGAGTTCAATTCCTAAGATTAGATCTTATTCATAGTTATTTTTCACAAAAAGTGAAATACTAGAAATTTTTAAATTTGTTGAAAACCAGCAAATACCCTAGTATTAAAAACTTAAATGAATGAAGTACATATAATTTATAAAATAAATATAAAATTTCATTTAAGAATTTAATATTAAAGATTAAATACAAATTTGAAAGAAACATACTAATTTAGTAAAATAAATTATTTTTAGACATTGATTTTGTCTTTTGTCAAATTTATTTTTTTGAGTGTAAAATCCAAATTCATTTAAACAAAAAATCCAATTACAAATAAAATGTTATTTAAGAAGAGTACAATTATTCCCCAAAAAATATAGAAAAGAGATGTGAATTTCTTTATTTTTATAAAAATTGAAATGCTGAAAATAATTAATTTGTTAAAATCTAGAAAACCTATTACTCTTTATCTTTTTCTTTATAAAATTTTATGGACTTGAATCCATGACCATATACTTTAAAATTGGTTGATATTAAACATCAAAGTTAATGAAATTACATACCATTTATAAAATAAATATAAACTTTCATTTAAGATTTTAATGTTAAAGATTAAATCAAATTTAAAAAATATATATATATAATTTAGTAAAATTAATTATTTTTGGATTCTTTGTTCCCAATTTATTTATTAAATGCAAAATCCAAAATGATTTTTATCAAAATTTAATTACAAATCAAATTTATTTAGAAATATTAGCATTGTTTCAAAGACATATTGGAGAGAGATTAGAATTGCTTTATTTTATAAAAATTGAAATGTTGAAAATCATTTATATGTTAAAATCTCTAAAACATCATTTTTTATTTTTTTTTAAATGTTGATTTTGTTTTTTAATTTTTCAATTGAATTGAAGAGTTCAATTTATTTTTAAAGTTTAAAATCCAAATTTATTATGTAGAGACTTTAAAAAATATATTAACAACAAAAAATATTTCAATATTGATCATAAATAAAAACCAAAATTGGTTTATTGGACCTTAAGAAAAGCAATAGATTACTTGGATTTCTTTAAAATCTTATAAAGTTTTGATGACTTAGAAGGTCAGGAAGGTATTGCTATTTATTGTTATCATTTTGGTCTCCATCCCTAATAATTGATTTTATGTTCTTAATTATTAATTATTGTTCATTTTCCTTTCTTATTCCTTTACCTTTTCAACCTCCTTCCTTAATATAGTTTGATGGAATGGGGTCTTCATTTATAAATATTTCAGACCCTTTTAAACTTGGAGTTTTACTATGTCATATTTATGGGCATTAGAGCTTACCATAACCAGAATCAACCTATCTTTATGTTCAATTATTTTTCTCAACTTTTTTTGTTTTTATAGTTGTTTCAACTTGTGATTTATTTTTTAATTCTTCCTTTACTATTGCTAATGTGTCATCATCTTTCTATTCTTTTATACCAAAAATTATGAGATCATGGTCTAACTCTATGATCTTATTCATTTCCTCTTTGATATTGTTGATATCCAATCTGTGTTCCACACAATTTAGGGCCAATTTGTTAATTAGTTTTTCTTCTATCTCTTTAATCTTGTCCCTAAGATTGCTAGTTTCATTGATGTATTCTTGGAGCCTTGATTGTTTTTGTTCTTAGTTGTTTTTTTCTATTTCTTGTAATCTAGCCTTCATTTTATGCAGCTAAGTCTCAAGCCCTAATAGTTTATTATCTATGTGTCTTTGAACATTACTACTAACTCACTTTGAAGTTTGGCTTCTCTCTTCTCTACTTTTTTCTATTGATTTTATATATTCAAGTAGACTATCTAGGGTTACTTTGTTAGTCCTCCCTCTATTAGATTTAGGTATCAACATTGAATTACTCATATTGAAAATAAAAATAAATAAATAAGAAACTTGTGCACTTGATTCCGGATCAGGTTTGAATAGTAAAACCGGATTCATCTTAGAGCTCCAAACATATTCACCACATCAATTCACCATAGAAATAAGATTCATTGGAAAGATATATTATTTATTATTTTAATTATATGACTATATATTCACTACATAGTTATATTTGTAGTATGTATCAACTTTATATATATATATACAAAGTTGATATTCAAATCTTTTATTTATGTCCTACATTGAAATATGTTTTTTTGTTATTAGTATTTTTTTTTAAATATTATTTGTTAATTCCATATTAAGGGTTAAATGAATTACACATCTCGGTAATATTAGGATGTAGAAATCACTTATGGAGAGAATTATAAATTTAATGTAGAACATAAATAATATTATTCCTTCACATTGAAATGTAAAATCAGTTGACAAAATAATATTTTTTTTTTACTTTCATTTGCAATATATATATGAAAAAAAAAACTTATATTTATTATTTCATAAAATAAATTAAAATGTACATTATCGAGCCTTATGTTCATATCCTTTTTCAATAATTCATGTTCAATAAAGTCTTATGAGTCAAACCGAACCAAAATAAACCCCCCCGAAGGAAACGGGATAAACTGATGTACTGTGGGAAGTATAGAATTTTCAGAGTGTTCTTGTATGACTAAGGAACCTTCCTCCAGCACTATAGCTTCCTTTGATAAAGTGTTTACCTTGATATTAAATTCTCCATAAGAAATATATTGGAAATGTAAATTAGTTTTTATAATTTTTTTAAAGAAAAGGGGCAAGAACAAGATTTGAGATTGTGCAATGATTATCACTTGATATAAAAATATTTATTTAAGGTGAACATTAAGATATTTTATTTATGGTGTACATTGTTTTATTTTTGTTATTAATATTTTTTTTAAATATTACTTATTCCTAAATTACAAAATCTATTGCACTCAATTTTTTTTTATAAAGAATATTCTTAAATATTAAAAATTAAAAATTAAAAATTTTTGTGTAATAAAAAATTGTATATTTTCTATTTCATCTGAAATCAATTAGTTTGTAAAACCTTCCAACGCACTTTCAAGAGGAGAAAAAAGAGAAGGAGACTATTCTTATACATATACATCGTAATTGATCATGCATACAATAAAGACAATTCAAATTACCCACATAGGCATATTGCCAAATCATCCAACATATTTGATCTCAAGCCTAAATCCATAAGAAGAAACAAGGAATCATCAAGGATTAATATAGGTGCTTTTGAACCTCAGGGCAAGACCACCCCACCTTGGAACTCAAAGCATACCATGATCCCTCCAATTAAATCAATAGCCTCTTTTGATAGCAAGTATGATTGTAGGTTGAAGTTCCTATATATGTGGTTGACAGAAACCGAAACAAATAAATTTTGTAACTTTGTACTTCTTCTCTACCATGGGATCAGAGTAAGGTTATCCAAGTGTGATTTTCCATGAAATCTTCTCTACCATGGGATCAGAGTAAGGTTATCCAAGTGTGATTTTCCATGAAATCAGTCTACCACGACCTTTGAGTCCCTTACCACTTGAAGATGTTGAATGCCCAATTATTTTACAAATAGAAGAAGGGCCTAGAGCGTTAATATTTTGGCCCTGGTATTTGTCCAGACACACACCTAATTTTAGCCAATAAAATGATTTTGAGAAAGAAACAAAACCATTCCTGCACCACAACGAGCTAGAGATCCCTAGCCGGTGCCATTGAAGTAGCTTCAAGTGACGAATTGATAAAAAAAATGGACTAAATATGGATCTAATCACTTTAATAGGTGGATCTCCCTTAACCTCCTTAAAGGCCACCCTAATCTTGTGAGCAACAAATTCTGAATCTCTATAATTTTATTTGAACATGGCATGGGGTCTTCACTCAATGAACTCGTGACATAGCTCTTGCGTTCGTTGGATATTAAAGAATACCCCTAATTTCATTAGATATTGATAAATACCTCCCAAAATCCTTTTGTTTAACCCCCCTACCAATACATATTCCCAATAAAAGAAACCCCTGTTTTAATTAGATACCCATTTTTATACCCCCCAATACCTATAAACCCATTGAATCCCCACATCCGCCCTCCCCAACCCCACCCCAATACCTACAATATATTGGCCTTATTTTTCACAATTAAAAAAAAACCTTTATGAATGAACATGATAAGATATTGGTCAACAGGGTGAAGCCCATGTGGAACATGGATTGATTACACTAAAGCCAGATTCCCCATAACACATAACTGGGAAGGGATATAAAGTTTTTAATACAAGGGTCTCTTACCCATTCTCTCATACATCAACAAATCAAATTGCCAACATTCAGGAACATTAAGTGCATGAAATACCTCCTTCCAGACTAGCTTTGCTAAGGAACATTGCACAAACAATTGATTAATCAATTCTTCCTCTAGCCTTCATAAGACACACTTGTTTGGACCTTGCCAACCTCTCTTTTAACTATTATCCCACGTCAAGATCATATTCGCCATTGGCATCCATGTAAAAATAACAATTTTCAACGAGCTCTTCCATTTCCAAAAAAACTACCACCACCATTTGACTTTCCTAGAAAACAAACCATGAGATGTCACATCATATCCCAGTTTTTTCGTGAGAGTGCCATCTGCTTTGTTCTAGATCTAGACTATTTCATCTTCCACATCCAAAAAATGCATTGTATTGTGATCTAGTATATTATTATAATTTTTCTATTATGTGGCCAAGCCACCTTGAATATCTAGCTCCTCCATCGTTATCCAATACGTCCTCCATCCCCCCATTGGATTTGAAACCCAAACATATTCCAAAAACATAAAACCTCTCTCCCTCAAGTGATTTATGAAATTTAGAGAAATATAATAGTTCTTCCGTGCATCTACCCAAGGATCCTCACCAAGTCAAACATGATTTTCAAAACCTATCTTCTAAGAATCCCATTGGTAGAGTAGAGGAAAGGCACTCACCAACATTTTCCAGACATTAGAAGCACCACGATGGGACTTGGGTTTATCCCTAATCCATTGTTCCACACTAAGATCACATAAGTATTTGCATCTAATTATATTTCCTCATAAACCTCTAGTAAAGAGAAACCTCCACAAACTCTTAGCAACCAACACTTGTTTGAAAATGTATATATTGTTTAGTCTCACCCTCTTTTTTTTTTGGTTTGGATAGTGATCTCCATTTGACAAGAGGAATACTATGTTTCTTCTTTTTTCCAAACCGTAGAAACATGAAACAACTCCTTATCTTGTCTAGTATACTTTTTTGTACATGTGCTAATGATAGCTAATATACTAGTATACTTTCCAGGATGGATTTAACTAGTACAAGCCTACTTCCCTTAAAAGGGTTTTATATTTATATACTAGTTCATTAATATTCATGATACCACTTCTTTTGTGATGTTATACTTCATAATATTAATTTTTGTATTGAGTTATGATAATTCCAAAATGGATAAAACTCACAATCAATCTTATAGGTCACAGGTTCAAATCTAGAGGGGGTAGGGTTATGTACAAAGGGGGTCCTTTGTCTCACAAACAAGGGGGTCTCATACACCAATTTGATGTTTGGATTGGTTGTGACCTTAAAATTAGATTATTATTATTATTATATCATGTTTACTACTCTAGGAAAGACCACGAAGTAGTTCAGAATGTGCTTTAAGTTGACATATTGCTTTTGTAAATTCATAATTTGTCTTAAAGTTATGTTGATGAGGTCATATTGAAATTCAAGGACATGAATATCCAGTAGGTATATAATTTATGAGGGGCTGTAAAGTGGTTTTTAGTGATTCAAGTTATATGCATTGTCCATGTCAATTAGTATTCTCAAAGATGTGTTTTTTCTCTTGAAGCATAAAATATAGTAGACTGGTTCAACTTATTCAATTGATCTATGCATGGGAATTTGTATCTATGAAAATCATGGAACTTACAGTTATTATGATTGCACCCAAATGGATGAAATTGAAAATTTCTCCCTTTAGTATTGTATGTACTACGTTGTATGGTGTTCCAACCTCACTCACAACATTGTTGTATGTTGTTCCAATGTTGGGTTGTTATATTATTTGCAGTGAAATTTGAGTCGAGGTGGATCGACTGGAAATGAAATTCAAAGGTCGAGGTGGATCGACTAGGAAAATTCGAAGTCGAAGTAATCGACAAAAAGTCATAGACGTCAACCGACAAGAGGTCGGCAAGCGGTCAAGTGGAAATTGACAGAAGACCGAATGGGGGTCGACTGGTAATCTAACTTGGTATTCGATTGTAACCAATTCCTGAGATTCATGGGATTTGTAGCCAATGATCTGCATGGATCTATAACCGTTTTTGGGGCATTTATTTAGGGTTTTTCCTACTGTAAATCCTATAAATAAGGATTTTTATATTTGTATTAAATTGACATTCATGCTAATCTTTACCGGTCGGTGGTTGGTCATTTAGATATAAGTCGAATTGGCTACACAATTGTTCTTGTGTAAAGCAAGAAGTTATGATGTCGATTGTGTCTTAGGTGTGGACCAAGGTTAGGGATGTGACCTTTTATTCTGAATGAATAAGACAAYAAGAGAGAAAGAATCTCAAGGAATGCCAGTTTTCCTGTTTGGGTTTCTAGGGTAAAATCTCCATGTACTGTGTGTTTGTGTTGTCATTTAYTTATAGATTAAATTTGTCTTCCTCTCTTCTGTTAGGTTTAGCGCGGAAGTTTAAAATTCCTTATAACTGGTATCAGAGCAAGGTTTAACAACCTTGGATCTGAGCTAAACCCTAGGACCACTGAGAGTCGTAAGTCAGAGATATTTAAAGTTGCACTTAAAAAATGGCAAGTAGCTCGAGATAGAGATTGAAAAAATTAAGTGACCATAATTTTGAGCTTTGGAAGCTTAAAATTGAAGATCTCCTTATAGATCAAGAACAATGGGAAACGGTCTGTCCAGGTACCATTCTGGTAGGTATGTTGAGGGAAGAATGGGAGAAACTTAAGAGAAGGGAAAGGAGTATGATTCGACTATGTCTTGCAGCTTCAGTCTTGTTGAATGTCTCCAGTGAAGATTCGGCCAAGAAATTGTGGGACAAGTTGGGAATCTTGTATTAGTAGAAATCCCTAATAAACAAGTCGTTCCTTAGAAAGAAATTGTATATTTTGAGGATGAGTGAGGACAATTCGGTGACTAATCATTTAAATGAGTTTAATACCATAATAAGTCAGTTATCTTTTGTGAATATTAAAATAAATGAGGAAGGGAAATGTATTAGCCTATTATGTTCTTTGTCAGACTCTCGGGATATCTTAGTCATGTCTATAGGGAGTAATTCAACCACATTAGCGCTAGAATACTTGGTTGCATCTCTACTATCAGAATAAATGAGAAGGAAGAGAATGGAAGGATCGACTAAATATTCCTTAATGGTGAGAGGTCGACCATTAGACAAAAATAAAGGAAAATTCTTTGGTAGAAAGTCTAAGTCAAAGGGTAGATCTAAATCCCTTGTTCATTCGACGAGAAGGTGTTGGAAATGCGATAAAGTTGGGAATTATAAAAGGGAATGTAGGTCAAAGGCAATGGAAGTCAGTACACGATCCGATGAGAAGCAATTGACGAAGAGAAAGACAACTCTAGATAAATAAGAAAATGTGTATCTAGCGTCGACCAATACATAGTCGGATCAAAATGTTTGGTTGATCAACTCAGGAGAATCCTATCATATGAAACCACATAGAGAATGGTTCTATGAATATGACTGATATGAAGGAGGGGATGTGTTCTTGGGGGACGAATCGAAAACCCAAATTTTTGGACGAGGAAGGGTCTGACTGATGGCTTTGCATGATGGGAGTAGAACCCTTCTAGGTGTGCTACATATTCCAGGTTTGGATAGACACATAATATATGTCAGTAAGATGAGTGATGCATGAGTGAACGCTCTATTTTAGAAGGATGCATGCAATATGGTTAGAGGTGTCATGGTATTAATCAAAGAAGTTTGGATTGGAACCATATACAAGTTGTTAGGGAATGTCGACTTGGTTGGATGCAACAACATTGTTTTTCCTAAAGTCGACTCGAATTTCACTCGACTCAACTCAACTTGGGCCTGATTTTATTCAAACCGACTCGACAAGGCTTCATCAAGTTGATCCTACCATGCTATGGCACGAAAGTATGGGATACATTGGAGAAAAATACTTCGATCTATGCATACCAAAGGTATGGTCGAGGATTTTCCTAAATGTAATTTAGAAGTCGATTTTTGTGAACACTACAGATATGGAAAAAAAAGTTGGGTGAGGTTCTAATATGGAGAAACAAGGGAAAAGGGGATTCTAGAATTGGTTCATAGTGATGTGTTTGGTCCTGTATCAGTTCCTTCACTTGGTGGATCCTTGTATTATGTCTCCTTCATAGATGACTTTTCCAAGAAGACATGGATATATTTCCTGAGGAAGAAATCGAAGATTTTCGAGAAATTTAAAGATTTTAAGTATCTTGTATAAAAACAGACATATAAGAAGATTAAGGTGCTAAGAACTAACAATGGTGGTGAATTATGTGGAAAATAATTTGAGCAGTTCTGCAAGTAGTGTGGAATAGCATGCAAAAAGACCACACCATATACCCCACAACAAAATGGAGTTGTCAAGAGAATGAACAGAAAGTTGATGGACAAGGAGAGGAGCTTGCTCAGTGGTTCTAGGATTGCACAAGAATTATAGGAAGATGCAGTCAATACTACAAATATATGGTTAATACGTCCTCTTCGTTGGCACTAGTTGACACGACTCCACATGAGGTATATTCCACCCAAATTTTGTTCCACATTTTTGTTAATTTCCACTGACAAGGAGGCCAAGTCGATCAGGGAGGTAGTTGACTCGATAGAGGTTAGACTTTGGAAGGATGTCATGATCGAAGAAATGGAATACTTGCATAAGAATGAGATGTGGGACTTAGTTGAATTACCTAATGAAACAAAGCATGTTAGTAGTAAGTGGTTAATCAATAAGAATATGAATGCAATAGGTCAATTCAAGAAATTCAAAGCTCGACTGGTAGCGAAGGGATATTCCCAAGTCTAAGGAGTCGACTTCGATGAGATTTTTTCCCATGTTGCAAAATTAACTTCCATTAGAGTACTAATTTCTCTGGATGAAACATTTGATATGTAAGTAGAACATATGGATGTGAATAAAACATTTCTACATGGGGACTTAGAAGAAGAAACCTACATAAAACAACCTGAAGGATTTGTAGTAAAGGGAAACAAATATTTGGTGTGCAAGTTGAAAAGATCCCTTTATGGTCTAAAGAAATCACCAAGGATGTGGTATCAAAAGTTTAACACATACATCCTTAGTTTGGGATTTGTGAGAAGTAAAGTTGTTCACTGCATATATTCCAAGGAAGAAGGTGGGAATTTCATATATGTAGCATTGTATGTTGATGACATGTCATTGATCAGAAACAACATGGACGCAATAAAGGAGGTGAAGAAGAAGATATCTTCCAARTTCAACATGAAGTATCTCGGTGCAGTGAACTTCATTTGGGAATGAAGATCAAGCTAGATTGGGCAGCAATTAAGCTATGGTTGAACTAGAAGAAGTATATTGAAACAATTTTTAAAWGTTTCAACATGCATGATTGCAAACCTRTAAAGGTGTCAATTCCYGTGGGAGCAAGGMTAACTATTGAAAAATGTCCAAAGACACAAGAATAAATAGAGGACATGACACACGTTCCCTATGCAAGTGATGTGATAGTCTAATGTATGTGATAGTATGCACTCGACCAAACATTGCCCATGCAGTGGGAGTGTTCAACAAATACTTGTTGACATCTGGAAAGAAGCACTGGACAACTATCAAGAGAGTATTCAGGTATTTGTGTGGCACAAAAGACCATGCTATATGCTACAAAGGGAAGCATGGAACTGACAGTGAAATAGATGTGCATGGATTTGTCGATGCCGACTGGGCTAGAGATCTGGATCTATGAAGGTCAACCAATGGATATGTGTTCAACATGTTTGGTGGAGAAATCAGTTGGATGAGTAAGAGACAAGCGGTCATAGCCTTATCAACAATAGAATCTGAATACATGGCAGCCACGCATGGAAGCAAATAAGTAGTATGGATGAAATGGTTGTGTTCATGGATCAGGTTTGAGAATAGAGATATGCATATAAATTGTGATAGTCAAAGCGGAATTTTTCTGGAAAAGAACACAACTTATCATTCCAAGACTAAGCATATTGATGTACAATACCATTTCTTGAGAGACATGGTGGAAAGAAAAAAAGGTGTTGCTAGAGAAAGTAGACACGTTGGAAAACATAGAAGACTCTTTGACCAAGTCTATGAGTGTTGTGAAGTTATCTTGGTGCAGAGAGGCGATGGACATTATTTCCATGGGTCTGTGAAAAAAAATTCAGGAAACTCTTGGTTTCAACAAAGAAGACAAAATGTGGGAGAATGTTGGGTTGTTATATTATTTGTAATGAAAATTGAGTCAAGGTGGATCGACTGGAAGTGAAATTCGAAGGTTGAGGTGGATCGACCGGGAAAAGTCGAAGTCGAAGTCGAAGTAATTGAAAAAAAGTCACAGAGGTCAACCGACAAGAGGTTGACAAATAGTTGAGTGGCAACCAACTGAAGACCGAATGGGGGTCAACTAATAGTCGACTAGTAATTTGAATTGGTAGCCGACTGTAACAGAATCCTGAGATTCACAAGATTTGTAGCCAATGATCTGTGTGGATCTATAATCGTTTTGTGTGCGCCTTTCTTTAGGGTTTTTCCTAATGTAAAGCCTATAAATAAGGCATGTTGTGTTGGTATTAAATTGATCTTCATGCTAATATTTAGCAATAGGTTGTTGGTCATGTAGATATAAGTCGAATTGGCTACAGGGTTGTTCTTGTGTAAATAAAGAAGGTATGATGTTGATTGTGTCTTAGGTGTGGACCAAGTTTAGGCATGTAACCTTTTATTCTGAATGAATAAGACAACAAGGGAGCAAGATTATCAATGAATGTTGGTTTTCATGTTTGGGTTTCTAGGGTAAAATCTTTGTGTACTGTGTGTTTGCGTTGCCATTTCTTTCTAGCTTAATTTTGTCTTCCTCTCTTCTGTTAGGTTTAGCGTGGAAGTGTAAATTTCCTTACAGTTCCAACCTCACTCACAACACAGGTAAGCCCGGAATTTTCCGCAACCCTTTTTTCTATTTTGATCTATATCTCATAGAAACCAGAAATTACAATTCAAATAGTCATGGAGTTAGAATCAAACTTAAAACATAAGCTCTAAAATTAATGTAAACATATTGTACTTCTCTTGTAAAATTTATACTGTATTAAACCATCTAGTACAAAAATAGACAGTCAGGCCTCTTTTTGATCCTTTTGTAAAATTGAAACTATGATTTTGAACATCATATGCATAAGTACCACTTGCGCGTTTCCCATATTTCATGTGCAACTCTTGAAGTGATTTCATTTGTTGTTTTTGGCCATGGTGTTGCCCTAGTTACGTCTATGGAATTCATGATATGTGTTGTTTCTTTCCATCCTCCTGGTGATCTAGGTGGATATCGATGACCACCCACCTCTTCCACTAACTCATCACAGTTTCCCATCTTGGTTGATTGTGGTTCTCCATCTTGGTCATTTTTGTTACGATTTTTGGGTCCTAAAATTCCAAGGTCATTTTGAGGCCTTAAATGACATTTTTTTTGGATATTCGGGGGCCTAGGGTGGCCATGGATTTTCCTAGCCTTGTCAAAAATTGTACTTCTCAATTAGATCTTTCCAATGAGCTATTGCACACCGCAAATGGAGATTGTATGAAAACGTTGCACGCCCCGGGAAGTTGGGGGCGTATCAACTAACTAGCTCGAGGCCCACAAACCTTTTAGCGCTTTGCCTCCTAGGGTTAGGGTTGTGTACCATTAGGGTTCCTTCTTTATGTTAAAAGGAAATTTTTTCGACCTCTTGTGATATATTTATACAAGTGAGCATAGCCAACATCTCTTTCTTTTCAAAGATAAACTACCACCATTCTAGCAAGTTTTTGTTCTATTGTCTTCTACTATTTTATTCATTAATAAAAGTTGGGTTTCACTATGTTTTTGTGTTCTCTGTTATAGTTTTTTTTGTATCTCATTTCATTCTCAAAATAGTCTAAATCAATGGTATCAAAGAAGTCTGTTCCTTATTATTTCTGAGTGCATTTCCTCGTCGAGGTCAAGGTATAGAAAATAGGGTCTCGAGCTAGTTTCACTTGGGGACAACTACTCTTGCGAGCCCAAGAAACCTCCCATGGGGGAATAAAAGAGAGATTATGGAGTATAATATCCTTTCAAAATGTTTCTCAAGGAAACCCTCACACGAAAGTGAAACAAGAAGATGGAAAAATTTGCCCTGATCCTTTGACGTTTTCCCATAGCGGATGAGGCACCTTCAACAAGTAGTCATTTTGGAGGTGCGACACCCTTCAAGGTACAAGTTAAATTTGATATCCCTTTATTTTTAGGGAAAATAGATGCAGATGATTTGGAGAAATGGTTGAATCTATTATAATGTCATTACTATGTTAAAAAAAAATTTACGTTGAAAATTTCACCTTCGCTTTCCCTAAATCCCTCCCCCATGTCAAATATTGTGGGAATGTTATTGGGATACACATAATGAAGACGATTATATGGAATTCAGCACATGACCCACTTGAGAAACATTTTTTGACTCCATCAAGGAGGAGCTCTACCCTATTAGAAACTATGATCACTAGTACACGATATGGACGAATTTGCATTAGGAAAGAGGCCAAACAGTACCAAAGTACACTAACATATTCCATACCTTACACTAAAACTTGGGTATTTGAGACTCCAAGTGACACCTGGTTCTGAAGTACCACAGTGGCCTACATAGGTACATCCAAACAGAGATGGATTTCTTTAAAATATCCTCACTTAGATTCGCTTATGAATATGCTATCAAAATCAAGAAAATTTAAGTAGTGGAATAAGAAGGAGTTTGGGTCTACACATCCACAACAACAAAATAATGGAAAAGGTGGACCTAACTCATAGAACAAGGAACAAAGAAAGGAAGGACAACCTCAAGAAAACTATTCCAAGCCGTAGGAAAATAAGGGTAAAAAAAAACGAAGAAGGACACTGGAAAATGGTGTGAGTTCCACAAAAGCCACTGGCACAACATTAATGAATGCTACTCAAAAGAGTCATTGTTGGCCGATATTAAAATACAAAAGAATTGAACCCCAAATCAGACTCTGATTTGGAGCAGGATAAGTGAAAGCAGATCATTGGTTCGGAACCTAATACTACCATCACAACCACAAATATCGAACTAGACGAGTCAGATGAGCTCGAGGAAGGGGAGCACCTATTTCATTCACACATGTGGGTGAAGGGAACCCCATTGCGTTTCATTTTTGACAACGAGAGATAGAAAAACATGATCTCGATTGAGGTCATAAAGATATTGAATATTTCTATGATGTCATACCCCCAACCATACACCATCGATTGGTTGAGCCAGGGATGAGACTTGCGTCTTAGCCAGCAATGCCCTCTATCCTATAACATCAAGCCCTTCAAATATGAGGTACTATGTGATGTTGCTCCACTAAAAAATTGTGATGTTCTTTTAGGATAAACCTATATGTGGAAACATCATGTTATTTATGAATCCCAACCACGTAGTGTCATTATCACTCTGGGGGTCAGTCCTACTGAGTACTTGAGGTAGTTCTGACTATTGAAATTTCATTGATCTCAACAAAATAGTGTCAAAAAGTAATCTCATAGACTACAAAGTGTGTCATCTTCATGGTTCGATTAGAAGGGAAATGAAATGGCACTATGAACACCACAACTTTAACACAAGGTATCTCTACACAACAGAAAGAGGTGGACAAGCTTATAGAGGAATATAGAGACCTCTTCACTTCACTTGTAGGGGTTCTTAGACACTGTCAGGTCAAACATCACATTGATTTGATACATATTTCTCCCTTTCCCAATGGTATAATATACGAATGCTTCCTTTTGGAGAATGAGGAGATAAAACATCAAATTCATGATCTCATCCATAAGGGCCACATTTGACCAAGATCCTCATCTTGTGGGAACCCAATTGTGTTGGTGCAGAAGAAGGATGGAACGTGGTGGCTTGGTATGAATTATAGAACCTTGAATAAAATAATTGTCAAGAAACAATACCTGATCCCCTGGATTGCTTATCTTCTTGATCAACTCAAGGATGCCAAGTTCTTTAGCAAGATCAATATGAAGTTGGGATATTTCCAAGTTCTAATAGAATCAACTGATTATGGAAGACAACCTTCAAATCTAAAGAAGGACTCTTTGAGTGGTTGGTCATGCCTTTTGTCTTGACTAATTCTCCAACAAAACTCATGAGGATGATGGATGATATCTTGGGGTCATTCACAAAATATTTTGTGGTGCTCTATTTGGATGACATCCTCATCTTCAAATGGACCTAGGTAGAGCACTTGCAACACATTCAACAAGACTTGGGCACCTTGTGGAAACACAATTTATATGCCAACCTGGAGAAATACTCATTTGACATGCATATAATCCAATACTTAGGATACATCGTGGATGAACATGGGTTGCAAGTGGACCCAGCCAAGATTCAAGTCATTTGTGATTGGAAATCCTCGATGACTCTAATATAACTCTGCAACTTCCTTGGTGTAACATCCCCCGGTCTACAATTCCACCTTCCAGGGTAATGCCACTACTTAGACACTATGCTTAGCTATGATACCATGTTGCAACATCCCCTAACATCCAACAGGCTGGGCAATGCTACTAATGCAGAAAATTCACACACACACACACACACACACACACATGCATTTTAATAAATTTAAAATACATAACACAGAGTTACCGTTACCATACAGATTCAAATAGAATAAACAATAATTCATATACACAACAAAATACATGATAAGATTCAATTATCATAGGTATGCATAACATAAAATTAAGCACATGAATTGTACTTATCTTTTCAACTGGAATAACAACACCAACTGCGATTAGACCTTCCACGAACCTCCCAGCCTTAGACCGCACTGATAATCACTCTTAGCAGTAGGTCAGCCCCGATCTGGGACTAAGCTCCACCAGGGAAGGGAATTCTAGGCTAGGAAAGGTCAACAGGAAGACACACAGTTTATGAGGAAGGATTCTCTCCCAGGAGCCACTTATGCCCACTGCTCACAGACTCTCATTCCCCACATGCCTATCCCACCCCAGGAGTATACACCTTCACTGTCACACCATATAGTCCATCGGTTTCTTCACCTCCCTTGTCTTGGGATTCAACAAACAAGCTAGACTAGAATTCTCAGAGCTTTGTAGAAGCTATAGGACCCCTTCCAGGAGTTCTCACTTCCTCAACACACTTTCTCACCTGGAGAGAGTCGCTCACAGGCCTGGCAACTTGCCTCTTCAACCACAACCACCTACTTCACCTAGAGAGAGTGTTGCACACAATCCTGACAACCTACTTCTTCAACTTCGTTCCAGAACCAGGAGGACAAAAACAAGGCTCAGCAAGGAACAAACGATGGTGACAGGCCAAACTTAGCCAGGGAAATGCAAGGCAACAACAACCAACAACTATGGTACACATGACACAGATAGAAACGGGACGCTCGGGCTTCACAGAAGACGTGGGTATACTTCACGGATTGGATTCTTAGAGGTGCGTGGCTATTCATAGGTCCATTGCAGAGAAATTCTGTGTTCTAGGAAATATTTTCGGGAACTCAAGTGGAGTATGGTAGAATGGGTGCGCGGGTATCCCATTGCAGACACAGAGGATGACATAATGAGGAGAGAAACCACTACATGACTCACTTCTGTAGCTTCAACTGCATGTGCCCAGGTCGACCCCTATCTTCATGGAGCTGCATGCACTCCATTTTGCATACGTTCCTTTCTAGGAACTTAGGACAACACTCACAATTGTCCACCTTGGCATTTTAGAAATAATAATAAATTATTATCCCTTTTAGAGGTAATCCCCCTAGCTTAGCCCCCTAGTCCCATCACTTAACCTCCTCTCCCTTACCCAACCTTGTGGAAGCTTAGTCCCCCATCACTCTTTCTTCATGGTTGGTCTACACACAACGATGTTTTTATATTTTATTAATGATCTGCATA
>SNQJ01S0094156.1:48311-60088 GCA_010110895.2 Picea sitchensis
TGAATGCCTAAATCAACTCCTAGTTGTGGCATTCACCATAGTTATTAACTGTTGTGGGAACAAGACCTCTGGGTGGCCACAATTCTACAACAACGACTCTGCATTTACTGCTACTTATCAGACCCTGAGTGTCCAGAAAAAAGTTGCAGACTTCCACTTCTAGGATGCGCTCTTGTGTTACCTCAACCATCTTTTTTTTTCCTTCAATCGAACGTGAATAGTAAAGTTGGGAGGCACATTGCAGTTGAGTGGCAAGGAACTTCAAGGTGGAGAAGACAGTAGCAGTACTTCAAAATAATTTCTACTTACCTAAGCTTCAACATGACATCGTCCAGAACATCAAGTCATGCATTTCCTGGGCCATCACAACATCGTCCATCGAGAAGTAGGGGTTGTACACTCCTCTACCTGCAACATAAAATCCTTGGGAGTCTATCTCCATGGATTACATGTCAAGATTTCCCTCCACCAAACATAGTCACGATTGTGTTTTCATAGTCGTTGATCAATTCTCTAAGATGGCCATTTTGAGACCTTGTAAAAAGCGAATCACAACTGAGGCCACTACTAAAATCTTCTTTGTGCATGTTTGGGTTCATTTTGGGCTACCATAGACAATCATTTTAGATAGGTACAACAAGTTCAATTTTGGATAAATTGAGATTTGGCCAAAATTTATATAATCAGATTCAAACTGAAAATACCAAAACTTAAAACCTTTAAACAAGGCCAAAATGAAATAATGGCAAATGGATTTGAACTATGTTCATCGATTGCTTTGTTGAAGTATGTTGCAACAAAGAAAAAGCAACTCCCGAGCCCTTTACGAGAATGTGACTTCCTTGATAAACTTGTCTATTGCAGGAATTGTTACAGGTGGGCTGTCTTTGTTAAGGAAATCCTTAGAATTGGTTGTTGAGAATAAAACCATCCTAAGGATGTTGTGCTAGGAACCAAATCTATATACGCATGTAAGTATGAAACTAAAACTAAAATTGCATAATAAGTAATTGCACAGTTTCTAGGTGCAAATAGAGCCACATAAGTTTTTGGCAAGTTTATGAACCCTTAGTTGTACCTCGATGTCAATCCATGAAGTTATGGGTTATATATTTACATCAAAATATAATAATATGTTGTTGTAGTAACATATATGCTTCTACAATATCTAAAGGTTTATTCTCTGTCAAACAATGATGAACATCTATTTCCTTTTACAATATAGTTTTAATTATGTAAAAAGTGTGCTTTTGTTCGAATCCAATGATATATCAATGCAGAATTTTAAAAACAATGATGAACATCTATTTCCTTTTACAATATAGTTTTAATTATGTAAAAAGTGTGCTTTTGTTTGAATCCAATGATATATCAATGCAGAATTTTAAAATACAAGGCAATGTGTATGTTTATGTATTAAAATTTACAAAGAAAATAAAGGGAAAAAAAATATATGTATTAAAATTTAAAAAAAAAATAAAGAGAAAAAAAATATACACAAAAACATGTTGAAAATATTAATATATATTATTAATACAATTAAATTTTTTACAACAATTCATATGTAATTATAATATAGTTATATAATTATTATTATTATATATTATTAATACAATTAATAAATTTATAACAATTCATCTCTAGTAAACATGTTGAAAATATTAATATATATTATTAATACAATTAAATTTTTTATAACAATTCATATGTAATTATAATATAGTTATATAATAATAATTATTATATATTATTAATGCAATTAATAAATTTATAACAATTCATGTCTAATTATAACATAGTTATATAATTCATGAAACTCTTTCTTATTTCTTAAATTTTATCAATTTCAATTTGTTTTAAAGATAAATTTATATACCTAAGCTCATAATCAATATATATATCTTCTTCATACATTTTATTGTTTCTTCCTCACAGAGTTCAATTCTTTAGTTTTGTTCTTACACTCTTCAATGCTCTATTTTAGAGATGTGGAATAGAACTTTGTATTAATATGTTTTATTACATGTTGACAAGTTAAAACGTCAAAAAAAAATGTTTTAGATTTATTTATTTATTTATTTTATTTTAATTTAAAATTAAAAAGTATTATAATTTCTATTTTATTCATGTAAAATTAATGTATATGAATATATGGACAAACATCTTAATATCATAAGTTTAATTTTTAATATTCAAAATATAAGTTAATGAAATTGATTTATAAATTATAAGATAAATATCAACATGAATTTTAAAATTTTAATATTAAAATCTAACTCTAAATTTAATGGGAAAAATTAATTTGGTGAAGTAAAAGTTCATTTCAATTTTGTATGTTGATTTTCCAAATTGAAATCCAAGCCAAATTCAAACAAAAAAATCCATGTCGATTTTTTACATAAAAAAATCCAAATCGATAAATGGCAATATTTTATAAAACAATTCAAATTCAAAATGAAAGTTTGATATTTGATTCAATGTGTCTTGGAAATATTTTATAAAACAATTCAAATTCAAAATGAAGGTTTGATATTTGATTCCATGACATTTTGAGGGCCATAACCCATTGCTTAAAAAGCTTGAAAACTTTATTTATATAAATCTAGTATCAAATCATTCAAGTCTTATTCCAAAAGTTCTAATACTTATATTTTTTTTTTTAATGTTCCAAAAATTCTAATACCTATTTAAAAAAAAAACTTATCTACAACTTTTATCTATCATGAAAGGGTCGTTATTTGGTTATCTACTTGTATCTATATTTTCTTAAGCTCTCAACTTCTTTGATTTACTATCATCATTTAATGATGAATGTAGTTATAGTTTATTAAGTTCATAGTTTACAATATAACATCTAATCGAAATCAACAAAACTCAAGCATATAATAAATAGTGTATTCTTTTATTAAATTTGGATGTTGAATATGAATTTTTCCACTCGGATGAAACACTATATCATATCAACAATATAATCATTTTATGAAAAACATATATAATCATCTTATGAATGAAAAACATAAAGGTTGAAGCATAATATCACATTCATTCTCCCACTTGAAGTGCCTACTTTCGTAACAATAACGATAGTGTGAGAGCTTCATTTTTCTAACTATGYATTATAATCATATTTATTTACCATTTATTTRTCAAGTTCATACATTAAATACAAGTGCAATTTTTTCATATATCAACTATTAGTTAACCAATTAAGCATTTCAAGCMTGTGGGAGATTCCTWWTTTACATTGTATATCAAGAAAGTCTATAGCGGTGATTTAAAACATGTGATTTCAATTCCCATTGGGTATTTATTCTTATACATTAATCGAAAAATAATCAATCATACAATGACTATACATATCTCAATGAAGCCATCCCAAGCACATACAAAATATTCTATTTTGTAGCATAAATTTGGGTCTTAACGCTTATAAAAWTGATAAGGGATAAAATATCCTATTACGGTCCACCCAAACCAATTTGGCTTGTGAAACATGTTTTAATTCCCTTTGCTAATGGATGGAAATCCACTATGAGAGGTCAACTTTAACTATCTATATGGTGATTCCTTGTCCCAACCACTATACCTACCTATCCACATAATCATAAAAAAATTCTTAAACAACTCTATGAAAACAATTTTAACATTATTATGACAAAAATAAGTGTTGTAATCAAATAGATAACTCATAGAAGATCCCCAGATGTACATGTAAATTGTTCCTAAGTTTCTCTTATATTGAGATGTTCTAGCTAAGTTCAAATAAGGCATGAATTTTCCACCCAAGAAATTCCCAATGTTCTCTCCTTCCTTAAAGATCCATCATGCTAAGTAAAGTGGCCTAGAAGAGTGATGATCAATTATTCTCTAGAAACACGTTTGCACAACTACAGATTCTCACTAACAATGGGTTATCCAAATTGAACCTAATAAGATAGGAACTTACTAGGATAAATTGTATGATAGATCTATCTCTTACAAAATCTCATACAAAGAATTTACATCTATTATAATAGTGAAATTCAAACATCTAATAGATTATAAATCCACCAACTTCTAATGACAATGTTTGTTTTACCGGATTGACTACAAGAAAAATCACTAGATATTCCAATGTGGTTGTTGCGTGTTACAATAGTTTACTTAACCCCCACCTAAAACTCTTCTCCCAATTCTATTAACCCTTGGAATCCTGGAACTTGGAACTTGAAACAACTTTGGCCTAACCAACCATTGAGATAATCATTTACTTGAGAATCAACTAATTGTGTTTATGAAAATGATATTAACTGGACTAACCAACCAATGCATAAATCACTTAGAATAATTAGTCATCATAACTTTGTGATAGTCATGGAAATAGATATATAAAAAATTATTTCTACAGATATTTAATATTAGAAGTGGAAATTCAAGTTTATCAGGGTCTTTAACTCTTTTGGAAACATACACAAACACAGATTATCTTACACAACAAATGTCGTGGGATGATTTTCAACAAATTTCCTCAACTTCCTTGCTTCTTTATTTTTGAGGACACAAACCCTTTATTTCCTTTACAACTATTTAAACTATTAAAAAAGCATTCTCATAGTATAATACTCTCATAATTTCTCCAAATTTTGCTTAAAACTATGATTAAGGTTGTTGATACTTCCATTCTCTTCCAAATGCATATTTATGCCCATATTGGGAGGTTGGAGGCTCTTTTGGAGGAGGATGGAGAATGACTTGAGTATGAGATGGGTTTGTTAGCTTCGAAACAAATTCCCAACCACTCTTTGTTCACTTGTAAATTTATTTGATAATGAGGATTATACCCATGTGTTGATCATCCTCATCCCTTGCTTATTGATTCAGGCATTGGTGCATTTTTCTCTAAATATTCATTGGCTTACTTTTGGGGCCACATTATTAATGTAACTATCCTATTTTCCCATAAATGCAAATTTATGCTAAATTGACTTAGGTTACTTATTAGTCATTTTCCTCTTAAAACTATGTAATTATTTTTTTCCAAGTCTTTTTTAATATCATTAATCAATATTATTAAAACAACCCAAAAAAATGGGTTTTCCTCGAGTTTCATAAAATATGGCACATGACCGATCATTGTAAATGTCTATATGCCACAATGCCATTCATATCATTCTTTCAAATATCCATTTACTTATTGTTTTTAATCACTTTTCTAAAATTTTGGGTAGACCATTTAATTAATGGACTATTGATTCCATATATTCCAAAATATGGCATGTATCCATTTGTTGCATGGCCATTGATGTTATATTTTATCTCTAAAACAACTATGTATTGACTATGTATGATATTTTTCTTATCACTATTCGGGAGTACAATACACTTGAGCGTAACTCAATTGAGAAAGAACATGTAAAATGTACATGGTGTGGACTCTAAATTGAAGAGTTGAGGTTTGCATGGATGTTAAAAAAGGGGTTGTAGTTTAGCGTATCAACATTGTTAATCCTTTAGAAAAGAAAGGTCTCACCAAACACATATATGATAAGTTGTCATAAAGAAAAATACATGATGATAGAGTATATATGTGTACGTCTCATACATTCATGCATTTATAATAGGAAATAGCAACAACACATGATACATACCATAAATCCATAAGAAGAACATGAAAATTAAGCAACCACAATCACATAAGCAAACACAACATGCATGCATTTATAATAGGAAATAGCAACAACACATGATACATACCATAAATCGATAAGAAGAACATGAAAATTAAGAAACCACAATCACATAAGCAAACACAACATGAAACATACATAGATACCATCAACACCATGGAATGCTTCATATGAACTGATAATAATAACATATACATCACCAATGATGCACCACAATTACAATATACGATGTTTCAATGAATAATATAAAACCCTAATCATCCCATCGGCTCGAGCAACTCAAACCCTAAGAATACTCATAATAGTACCACTTCAAAGGCATTTCATTCAAAATAATAAGTAGACCATCCAACCCAATTATAAAATTGGCATTTAATACATGCTTATAGCATCAAGAGGTGGTTACAAAAATATCTATAAGAATTTTGAATAAGCAATTGTCATGCACTTTGTTAGAGTTGTCAACATTGTATCTCATTTGGTTGGCACATCTCTCTATATGTGTGTGCTACTAAGATGTATGTGCATTATGGACCATTACTCATGTTCTAATGTTATTTTTTTCCAACCTGAACTTAGACCTTGATATTTGTGCAACCTTCTCAATATGGTTCAAATAATGATGTCAATAATCCTCGACCACACTTATTAATTCTCCCTTGAGTTAACACATGCCTAATATACAAAGAAGGGCATAAAATATAGGAGTTTTTCCACTACCTCATCATTTAATGTTGTAAATTGATTAACAACTAACACCTTATTAGAAAATAGGTTCATCACACTTTTGGATCTTCTAACGATAGTTAGTCAATAGTCAACAATTGACTAGGAGAGTCGATTGAGAGGTTAACTATGCATTTGATTGGGTCAAGTCAACTATGGTAGTCAAGGAAGAATTCAAGGATTTCATTGTGCCATAGCTAATCAAAGTGGACCATGTATTTTGGATATCATGGTATTATATGTAGATGGTGTTATGGATCAATCTATAATGAAATGTTTTTGACTCGTTATGTGTTTTCTATGTATTTTGAGCTATGCTCACTTGTGATTAAGTGTTGTAAAAATTTCTTTAGACACCTTCTCTTCTTGGAATGTAGAGCTCATTAATCTACTAATTCCCTAGTTCTCGAACAAGGTATCATGGATATTGGTTTGAGACCTATCCTATTGTCTACAAGTATCTTGGAGGTTGTCACTTTCACATGCTCCTAATGAGTTGGATCTCTCTAGTAGATTGACTCAGGGTTTCGACTTAAACACTAAATAAAGGTTTATATCCATAGATAAAGATAATGAATTACAAGAAATAATTTGTGGCTTTGAATGGCCACAATTATGGTATGTGGGAACAAGATATGGAAATGGTTTGCAAGACTAAAGTTCTTTGGAAATTTACAAAGACTGTGATTCCAGATCAAGGGGATGATCTATAGAATCACTTTTATATTTTATTTTTCCAATTTGAAATAAAAATAAATGTATATATAAAACAGAATGACGATTTACAATTGTTTCCTCGAAAAAAAATCACAATTCTATTGACAAAATTATATTTTGTAAATGCATTAAAGAATTTATAGATTCCTCCGAAGAATCCCATTTCAAAACTTCAGCAAGTATATTCTCTATCCCTTCTCAAAAAGCGCTCTAATAGTTCATACAAAATATTTCTCCAATGTATCAACCCTCGTAAAGATATATCTAAACATACATATCTAGAAAGTATCCATTGTTCAAGTTTTTTGATGTTGTATATTTAATGCAAAAAAAGAAAATTTCACCTCTTTGACTAGAAGTTTAATGGATCCTAATTGATCTATAAACGGTGGGCCTATGGCCTATTGATTTTGTCAACATGGATGCCTATTGTATAATTTATATTTTTTTCTCTACTCACTGGCTTTGAGGCTCAACTCATTGAGATGGATTTGATAACTCTTCCTTTAGGATTTTTCACTACTTGGTTTGCATTGTTTGTGGTCGAAAAACCAATTCCAACTAAGTTCCAAAAATGTGTTTATGGGAAGGTTCAAGCACATCACTCATTACATAGTACTCTATGTGTCCAAAACCAACAATTCATTTATTAATATTCCTAACTGTATGGTTGTAGGAAGCACCATGTAGACTTGTTTCATTTGAGGATTTTACATAACATGATACATCTATTATTATAGAACAAGATCTCTACACATTCACACAATTAAGGACACATGCAAGTGTGGATCATACATATAAACCTGTCAAGATTTTTGTTAATATTTCAAGCCCATTCAAATAATATTCACATGCAAATTAGTTCATTCACATTTTCAAGACCATATCCAACCTAACGATAAGTCACCCTTCCATAATTAAGTCAAACAACTTGGATGCAAGCTTAGGTAGTAGCTACTTGAGCCATCCATGAAGGAGGTGCTCAAATAGAAAGTGTAAACACTCAACCAAATTGTATATTTTAACCTTGTACAATTATTTATTACAAACATATTTTTAGTAAAAGAACAAAAAAGATACAATGGAAAATACACACATTACACAGAGATTTTTCCCTGGGAAACCCAAACCGAGAAAACCAGCATATATCTATATTCGTTCACATCATACATTGTTTACAATACAATATACATATAGGAGCCAACGACATCCAAAACCCTAACCCATTGACATGGATTAGTCAACAACCTTAATTCCTTAACCGGAAATAGAAAACCATCGGTAAAAAACCATGTGCCGAAAAACCGCCCAACAATGGACACAAAAATTGAGGCGACATTAAAAACGAGGCAAAAAAAAGGCGACATGTTTCCTGAGGAAAATAAAAAGGCGACACATACCCAACATTCTTTGACTTGTTGTTTTATTTTCATATAGGGGGTTACAAGATTACATAGTCAACAATCCAGGGCAACAATGCCCATAGATCCTCTACACCAAGAGAACCTCTCAGTGCTCACAGATTTTGTTAATGAATTTGCAACATTCTTCAAAGTTTACAACTTCATCAACAACAGTTTCTTTTCTTCAACCATGTCTCTCACAAAGTGATATTGAACATCAATATGCTTTGTATTTGAATGATAATCCAGGTTCTTCGCCAAAAAATTTGCACTATGACTGTCACAATCTATCCTTACATCTTTTTGTACCAACCCAATACATGAACACAATATTTGTAACCATAATGCTTCCTTGCTTGCATGAGTGGCTACCATGTATTCAACTTCTGTAGTTGAAAGTTCCACTACATAGTATTGTTTTCTCATCCAATTGATTTCTCCTCCAAACAGGTTAAACACATACCCACTTGTAGATCTCATACAATCCATATCTCCATCCCAGTTTGCATACACAAATCCATGTATGTCCAACACTCTATCCAATCCTGGTCTTCCTTGGTAGCACAATCCATAGCTAGCAGTGCCACACAAATACATGAAAACCCTTTTTATTTTTGTCCAATGCTCCTTCCCTGGTTTTGACATATACCTGCTCAAAACTCCCACTGCATGTGAAATGTATGGTCTAGTACATACCATTGCATACATCAAACTACCAACTTCACTCACATATGGAACATGAGACATGTCCTCCTCCTCTTCCTATGTCTTGGGACATTGGTCCACAAATAACTTTACACCAACAAGAATAGGGACCTTGACCAGTTTAAATTCCTACATATTAAACCTCTGCAATATTGTCTCGACATATTTTATCTGATTTAACTAGAGTATCCTCTTTTCCCGATCTCTTTTATTTTCCATGCCCAAAATGAAATTTGCAGCACTGATATCCTTCATGTCAACTTTAGAGGACAACTTATTTTTCACATCCTGGATAATCTCCTTGTTGTTTCCTATCAACAACATGTCATCCACATACAAGACCAAATAAATCAAATGATCACCAATTAATTTAAAATACACACAATGATCCTCTTTGCTTCTTGTGAATCCAAGTCCCATCATATAAGTATCAATTTTTTTATACCACATCCTTGGTGATTGTTTTAAACCATACAGGGAATTTTTCATCTTGCATACTATCTCCTTCTTTCCCTCCACAACAAAGACTTATGGCTTCTTCATATAGATTTCTTCTTCCAGATCCCCATGTAGGAATGTTTTCTTCATATCCATTTGTTCTACTTCAAAATCAAATGTAGCAGTAACAGATAACACAAATCTAATAGAAGTTAACTTGGTAGCAGGAGAAACAATCTCACCAAAATCAATTCCCTAGTCAACCTGGGAATAACTCTTTGCTACTAACCAAGCTTTGTATTTCTCCAATTTTCCTTCTGCATTCAACTTCTTTTTAAATTCCCATTTGCTGCCAATGGGATTTCTTCCAGTCAACAACTCCACTAGATTCCAAGCCTCCTTCTTATCCAAGGTTTCCATTTCTTCATCCATGGCCTTTTTCTAGAGTTTTCCATCCTTTGAATCCACTGCCTCCCTGAGAGTTCTAGGATCATCATTAGTAATAGACAAAGGAAAATTCGAACGAAAAATCAGGTGGAGTATACATTTATGGTTGTCTTTATTCTCGAAATGATATCCTCAATACTGGAGTATGAGGATCTTCTTATTCTTATTCTTGTTCTTCTGTAGAGTTGGATTCATCATCATTTAAATCAAACTCTATTTTATCTGGTTCTTCCTTACTTGGTAGGACTATTGGCATGTTTTACAGGAAACGTATGCTTGTCATTGATGGAAAGTACAACAATGATGATGGCTTGAGTACAGGTACAATGTGCCAGGCGAGCACCAGAAGTATTTTGGGGAGACGCAACAGAGCAAGCTTGTGAAGACCAAAAGAGATAGTGCGGAGGTGCACGCAGAGTGCAGAGTGTGCTTGTCATTGATGGCAAGATCAGAGTGTGCATCGATGGCAAAACAAGAACAACGTAAGCTCAGGAGGATTAGCGCAGAGTCGCACGCAGTGAGTAGGTGTCCACTAGGGACAAGGTTAACTCATTTCCAAAGCTCAAGAGAGATAGCGTACTCATGATCTCAGGCGGATCAAAGGTCGAGGCATTTGACACTTAGAAATTCTTCCAAGTCAGAAGGATGCGTAAGCTCGGGAGGAGAAGCGACAGTGATCGTTGGATCCCATTCAGAATTCCTGATGACCGTCAGATCTGAACTCAGATAGGACGAGCGTGCAGATGGAGGACATATATTGGGTGTTAGATCCGAGCGTGGGGTCCGACCGTCGTTGGATCCAGGAGAACCTACACATTCTTTAAAGTGCAAGGTGAAGCAGGCTTACAAAATCCCAAAAGAAGGAGGACAGTCCATCTTCAGGTAGGACACGTGGTCACAGATCAACATTTCGCTGACCAATAAGTCAACGAAGGAAGTGCTCTATCCTTCCAAATCGCGAAATGTGAAATGGAGAAATGATCTGAGCTGTTGGATCGAGAATTGATCGGGGACGAACGCATGGCGAAAGATCAGAGCACCACAAAGACTCCATTTCGGAGTTTTGCAGACCGGGAAATCAAAGATCAAAGGAATATTAACCTTTAAAGTAGCGAACCCCGAAATCCCGAAAGGCGAAAGATCAGAGCATGTCAAAGACTCCATTTCGGAGTTCCGGATACCGGGAGTTGGAAGAGTCAAGAGTCGAGACTCTTCATCAAAGGAATCTCGGAGTTGTGAAATCCAGAATCCTGAAATCCCGAAAGAGGCACATAAACAAGAGTTTTGCAGACTGGGAAATAACTCCATTTCAGAGTCCCGGATACTGGGAGTTGAAGTGTCAAAACACTTCACCACAGGAGTGCCGAAATGCCAAAACGACGAAATGCGAAACGTCGAAATCCCGAAATAGGCACATAAACAAAGATTTTCGCAGACCGGGAAATAACTCCATTTTGGAGTTTCAGATACCGAGAGTTGGAAGAGTCAAGAATCTTCATCATTAGGAGTCCCAGAATCGCGAAATGCGAAACGCCGAAATCCTGGAAGAAGGAGGACAATTTTGGATACCGGGAGTTGGAAGAGTCAAGACTCTTCATCATCAGTAGTCTCAGAATCGTGAAATGTGAAACGCCGAAATCCCGAAAGCAGGAGGATAGTTTCGGATACTGGGAGA
>SNQJ01S0094156.1:70391-90899 GCA_010110895.2 Picea sitchensis
TAGTTTAGTGAAGTTTTTCCAGAAGTGTTTAGTTTGGGAGATAGTCGATTTTGCTAAAATTTTAGAGTCTGGAAAAATTATAAAAAGGACAAAGTTGAAAATCCCATATTGTTGTAAAATATTACCAAAGAAATAGATTGGTAATTTGAAAGTTGTTGTGTGTTCACCATCATGAATATTATCAGCGNTATCTACTCATAAATACATACAAGTTTAGTTTAGTGAAGTTTTTCCAGAAGTGTTTAGTTTGGGAGATAATCGATTTTGCTAAAATTTTAGAGTCTGGAAAAATTATAAAAAGGACAAAGTTGAAAATCCCATATTGTTGTAAAATATTACCAAAGAAATAGATTGGTAATTTGAAAGTTGTTGTGTGTTCACCATCATGAATATTATCAGCGTTCGATACCAATTTTTTCTTGGTTCCTAAAATATTTTCTTCTGCAATTGACAGAAGTTGGTCTCCTAGTCAAATTGCACTAGTGAAGAAAATGCACAAATTGGGTGAAAAGGGAATTTGTAGGAAGTCATATCTTTCAGCTCAAAGGTCATATCAGATCACATGAATAGTCATTGGAAATATGATTTAGAGGAGAATAATATTGAAATATCATACTTTGAATAAATTTTATATGATTCTTCATGAATTGAGAAGAAGGACATATAACATTAATTAACACAATTTTTATAATATGCATAATTCTAACAAAAATGGTTTCTTGCACATTTTACAAAATTAGGGGTATAAGAAGATAAATTCAAGTCAGAATTGCAAATCAGAGACATGGAGGATACGCAAAGAGACTAAAATCATGAGAGAGATGCCAAAGGCTAAAATAACAGTTTAGGTAATGAGGAGACAAAATCTAATGGACATAGGAGTAGGGTGGAGCCGACTGAATTGGTAGATACTATCAGAAGTTTTAGAATGGAAGTGCATAATTATAGAGTTCATAATGAGAAGATAATAAGAGCTCAATAGGATTAAGCTATAATAGATTAGGTAAAAAATATTTGTGGTTCATTGAGGAAACCCTAGTTAGCCTCCTCCTGCATTTTGAGATCCTTCGCAATGGTCAGGGATGACCTCAATCCTCCACCTGAATTCGACGCAAAAATTGTAGAATTCAAGTATCTTTTGGTCTCCTTGGGTTATCCTTCTTCTCGACCCACACACTCGTAGTTTGTCTAGAAGATAGATCCAATCTCGGAGGTAGCCATTCCCAAGGTCTCGTCTCGTCAAAAGGCTATGTCTTATGTTAGCAAGGGTTTGATAGGGAAATTCATTGGTCTTTGGTCATATCCTTGACCAATCAAGCAATGTATTGCATGTAACTAGAAACCACTGATCCGAGGAAGGATGAGTCAGTTTTTTGTGGTAATGGTTTTTACATTTTTAATTTTGAGCTTAAAGAAGATCGGGATCTCATTTTTCGTAGTGGTCCATACTTTTTTGGATCTAGAGGTCTGTATTTGAATATATGGACTCCATATTTCAATCCAAAAAGTAATATCCTAATAGTTGTACCAGTTTGGGTTCGACTCCCCCATTTTACCTTTCATTGTTAGGGGGACGATATTCTGAAGAGCATTGGAGATTCTCTTGGAAAATATATTGATAGATCTGAACCCAAATAATCCATGTTTTCTTGTGCTCGAATTTTTGTTGAAGTTGATCTAGACCTGAAGCTATCAATATCACTTTGTATGATTGGACTCATATTCAAAAAATTTATTATGAACAACTCCCCTTTAAATGTAAAATTTGTCATGAATATGGGCATTTTGCTCGTAACTGTTAAAAAAAAAATCAGTTCAGGAAGCAGTTGTAAGGTAGATAGAGAGGTAGTAGGGGGGCCTAGAGGGCCCATAGTGATAATAGTGGAGGTAATTCAATGTAAGGTGGACTAGATCCACTATATTATTAAATAATTCCCACTATGGTAGTTAGATATAATAAATGAAAGAGTACTTCTTAGAAGGTTCTACTTCTAGAAGACTCCTCCTCTAGAATGTTCTTAGGTGATGGTAGCCCTATATAAAGGTGTTCAAGCAATGTAAGGGAACATGAAGAGAAATATTGTATTTAGAACGATAGCTCAATAGGAGGATTCCCCCTCAAAGAGGCAAGTGAACATGAGAGGATCCCTTCCATAATAGGATCCATTGTACGGTGTTGCCCTACCTCAAGGGTTTGATAGTAATAAAGAAGATTTTGCATATTGTTCTTGTATATATATTGTGGTGCTTTTGTATTCAGCATTTGTGGTGGTTATATTGGCAGATCTATTCATGTTCTTAACAAGTGGTATCAGAGCACTTTCCTTGGCAGACATTGTGGGCAAATCTTTTTTATTTTTGTAGATTTTTTTTCGGAGAAAAAAAAAAAAGAGGGCCGCGACATTCCATAAATTTTCGTCATATATCTGTACAATATTTGCAGAAACATGTTGTATATCTGATTTCCTCTCATAAAAAAACCCAAGTTGAAAAAACAAATCGTTCGAAACGGAGTCCGGGAAGTCAAGATATTGAAGTTTTAAAATCTGCAAATTTTCAGGGTTTTTTCCGCGGACGACGGCATGATTTTTTATTTCTATAGCAGCTAGAGGATGAATTTTCCCAAACAAATTACAGATATGAGTTCCTCTCATAATTTCACCCAATTTCAAAAAACAAATCAGCCGAAACAGAGTCCGGGAAGTGAAGTTATGAGCATTTTAAATTCAACAGTTTTTCAGGGGTTTTCCGGAAAATGCCGTGATTTTCTGCAATAAGTTATTGTTCTATTTTTTGGGTTTTTTCATGATGGATACGGGACCGAAGAGTTCATAGGGTCTCATATGGATATTTTCTCTCAATCCCTCAAATAAATTCTTGAAACATTCAAATCCCAATTGTATGACACATTGAATGATAAATTGGATGCCTTTGTAGATGGCCTCACAAACGACCTCAATGATAGTTTTCGTAGTATTCAAAATTCATTGGATAACATGCAAGAGAGATTTCTTATGACGGACATCAGGGATGAATATAATCAAGAAATATATTCTCGGTATGATATCGAGGCGGATTGCGATGATTAGTATATGGATAGTTGTCATTTCTGGAATGACACCCACTTCCATATTTTATTTGATGACTCTACTCCACCTTTTGTAGAGAAAATCAATGTCCCACATCAGGAGCTAGTTACCAACGTCCAACCTGCATATTTTACAATGGTATTGTTCCTTCCAGATTCATCTTTGATCCTCTCCCACTATGTGGATGAATATTCTTATTTGGATCCACATGATAGGTGTCAGTATTGGGAGCATCATTTTCATTTGGTTATTGGGTGTCGATATCTTCTGTGTGGAGTTCACATGAGAACTTGGACATGGAACCCTGGTTTACAATGGTGGTTGGACTACTTCATCATGGTGGCTTTCCTTTCTACATGGGACCTTGGTTCTTCAGTCTTCTTCAACATTATGGTCCACAATTATCCATGGGGCCCTAGTATATGGTTGTACATCAAGCGTTGAGGACAACGCTTTCATAAGGGGGATGGAATGTAAGGTAACTAGAGAGGTAGTAGGGGGGCCCAAAGGGCCCATAGTGATAATAGTGGAGGTCATTCAATGTAAGGTGGACTAGTTCCACTATATTATTAAATAAGGCCCACTATGGTAGTTAGATATAATAAATGAAAGAGGACTTCTTAGAAGGTTCTACTTCTAGAAGATTCATCCTCTAGAATGTTCTTAGGTGATGGTAGCACTATATAAAGGTGTTCAAGTAATGTAAGGGAACATGAAGAGAAATATTGTATTTGGAACGATAGCTCAATAGGAGGATGCCCCCTCGAAGAGGCAAGTGAACATGAGATGATCCCTTCCATAATAGGATCCATTGTACGGTGTTGCCCTACCTCAAGGGTTTGATAGTAATAAAGAATATTTTTCATATTGTTCTTGTATATCTGTTGTGGTGCTTTTGTATTCATCATTTGTGGTGGGTATATTGGTAGATCTATTCAGGTTCTTAACAACAATGGGGGAAGCAAAAGAAGAGTGATGGAAGCAAGTAAAAAAGAAATMAAACATAGGAAAAAACATCTGGACAGCGGGGCTGCCCCTCAAACCCCACCAAAAATCTATTCATATCACATTCTAGGGAAAGTGGAGMAACAAACAACAATGGTGAAAGGGAAAAAGAAACAAAAATACATCTTGAGAATCCAATTCCCCCCCCAAAATTAATATGATATCTTAGGGGAATCATCAGTGGGGAGAGAGGGAGACATAAATTTGGAGGCRAACCCTATAGCAACAAGCRATCATCCCAGATAAACCTCCTCTCAATCAATAGATCATGAAGACGACGAATTAGGAGAAGAGGAAAACTTTCAAGAGGCACATCAAGATTTCATGCAAGAAGTGGATCATCCAGTTTTAGAAGATCAAATCCACCTAAAAGGATATTCAAATAAGTATGAAAAGGAGGGAGAAATCATTCTAGAAAAAAAATTGAAGATGAGGAAGGAGATCACACAAATATGTTTGAGAAGAGACAACGTTCAAAGAAAAATATCAGTGTAAGTAGCATTCTATTGAAATCTCTTTGAGAAACATGATCATAAAAGGGAATAAAAATAGTCCAAATATTCATGTCCCCAATGGGAGGGTTTCCTCAAACCCCCACCAATGAAAATTCTCTCCTGGAATTGTAGAGGCTTTGATAGTAATCCAAAGTTCAAAGCTCTTAAATATCCAACAACCATTGCAAGTGCCAAAAGAGTCATGTGTGCAGGAGAGGGAATAGCTAAAATCTCCACATGAGATTTAGGAGGAATTCTAACTCTTTTGGACTCACAAAAATGGAAGTTAGAGGTATATTTTAGTGCAAATAATTGGATCCTTACATTTCCTAGGAACATAGAATCTAATAATAAATTATCTTTCATCAATATATATATGCCAAATATTTATCAGGAAAAGATAGAATGTTGGTCTTCTCTATTTTCAATGAAATAAACCCTATAGAATGTTGGTCTTCTCTATTTTCAATGAAATAAACCCTATAGAATGTTGGTCTTCTCTATTTTCAATGAAATAAACCCTACATCTTCCCACGGTAATCGTAGGGGGGATACAAATACTCATATTCATGAATCAGAGAAAAGAGGGAGCAGTAAGGTCTGAGATCCCATGAGAGAAAAATTGGAAGACCTTATCTCAGATTGGTACCTTCAAGACATAAATACATCTAAAGGAAGATACACATGGAGTAACATAAGATCAAGTTCGTGTCATATTTCCACTAGATTGGGATGATTTCTCATTCATAGTGATTTCCTTCTTCTTCCCTTTGAAATTTCATCCTCTATCCTTCCCTTTTCTCTTTCATATCATAAGTCAATTACTCTTTCCCTTTCAAATATGCAAAATTTTGATCCTTTACCTTTTCGTTTCAACCCTCTTTGGCTAGAGTTAGCAGAAGTAATCTCTCTTATTCAAAAGGTCTAGTCCATTTCTATTGTAGGCTCCCCAAATTTCATATGGGAAAGTAAATTGAGGATGTTTAAGAAAGCTTTTAAATATTGGGCCAAACTTTCTTATGTCCCTCCTGATAAAGAAATACAAGGTTGACTTTAGGATCGAATTCAAATACAACAAGAAATGCAATCTAAGGAAGTATCAGTTGCAACATTAGTGAAGGAAAAGGAAGCCTATTAGAATCTAAATGTTGCTATGAGGAAGGAAGAAGAGCATTGGCAATTAAAATCTCATAGCCTTTGGTTAAAATCTGGGGATTCAAATACCGCATTCTTTCATAAGCAAGCTCAACAAAGGAAGAGGAAAATTATTGTCACCAAAATCCAATCTGAATCAGGGCAAATATTGGAAAATATAGATCAAATAAAGGCAATTGCAGTTCAACACTTTGAAAATATTTACACCCAAAATAATCTTGATGAAAGTGACAAATCTGAATCAGAAATTTTAAAGCCCATCCTGCAAAGCATAAAAAAAATAGGCAAATAGATCTTTAACAAAAGAGATTTTTGAAGAGGAAGTGTGTCGAAATTTAATGGGTTTAAAGCGAGATAAAGCACCAGGCGCTGATGGATTCTTTGTTCAATTCCTCAATCACTTTTGGGACATATTAAAACATGATCTAAATAATATGCTCAACTACACTCTAAGGGAAAAAAAGTAGTAGGTGCGATCAATTCAAATTTCCTATCTCTTATACCAAAAGAGACTAACCCCTCAAATTTCACTAGATTTCTGCCCATATATTTGTGCAACTCAACTTACAAATTTCTCACTATAATTATTGCCTCCCACCTAAATCCACTTCTTCCAAATATTATATCATAAAATCAGGGCAGCTTGATGGAGAATAAGTAGATCACCAACAACATCATCTTGGTACAAGAGGTGATCCACTCCAGCAGATGTTGCAAAGACAATGGTATGGTGATAAAATTAGAGATGGAAAATTCCTTTGATAGAGTAAATCAATCCTTTCTATTCTTAGTTCTCAAGAAACATAGTTTCTTATAAGAATTCATAGATTGGATCAGAGCATGTATAATATCCCCTTGGATCATGCCTATGATAAATGGTATACCAACTCATTTCTTCATTTCCAGTGGGGGTATCAAGAAAGGATAACCTCTCTCTCCCTCCATTTACATTCTTATGGAAGACTCCTTAAGTCAAAAACTTGAAGCAGAACTTCGAATTGGATGTCTTCTGGGCATTCAAATAGCCCATGGAGTCAAGTACATCAATTATTCTAAATTCACCGACGACACCCTTCTCCTAGGAGTATCCTCAACAATTATAGAAAGGACGTTTACAAATATTTTGGACAACTTCCTAGAAATATCAGAGGGGAATTAACAACGAAAAGAGAAAAATTTACGGGTGGAATATTCTAGGAAACCATCAATCCAACATCTCCATAATTTTTGGTTTCCCCATGGTTGTAAATTGGTCACACTTTAAGTATCTGGGGATGCCTATCTTTCTCAATTTCTCAAATTCATAAGATTGGCAGGATATCCTAAACAAAATGGCTACGCACATTCAAAATTCGGGAGGCAGGTGGCTAAATCAAGTAGGTAAAATTTTTCTATTAAAATATGTTCTTTCATATTTATCAATTTATCAATGTGCAGGCCTTCTGTCTCTCAAGGGAGTCTTCGAAAAAATCTCAAGGAATATCAGAAGATTCTTATGGGAGGGTGGGAAAATGAATACAAATAAATTCCATTTAATAAATTGGAATACATCTTGTCAATCAATCGAGAAAAGAGGTCTAGCCATTTYTGATCCTTCCCTAATGAATGTAGCCATGGGAKAAAAGATAGCATGGATATTGATCACAGTGAAAGAAGATTGGTGGAAACAATATATTATCACCAAGTACCTCCACTCTCCAAGATCTCGATGTTTGGACAGTCCTCTTCCTGCAATCAAAGGTTCAATGATTTGGAASATAATAAGAGTTGTTTCACCTCTTATTCATTCTAATATTTCGTGGGAAACTGGAAATGGAGAATTCATAAATACATGGACCAAAAACATTGTGGGAAAGTAACCATTGGGACAAGTAGAATATTTACAACCTCTCAAAATCTAGTGTATGCATTCAAGACTTTTAAAATTATCTGATTTCTCAGTTTGGGAAGAAGATGGAAAATGGATTAAATGGAAAATTCCCTTCCCACCAGCTCATCTTATCCATCCTCTCCCAAAATTTTATAATATTCTAGTTGTATGTGCTCATATTGATATGGGAGAGAAGGATTCTCATTGTTGGGGAGCCTCTAAGTATTCAATTGAGTAGGGATATCAACATTTGATGATGGATTTACCAAGTCCCCCATTTCCAAAATTCGTTCCTTTATCTGATCTAGTCCCTCCTTTCCAAAGGTTAATTCTTTATGTTGGGTTCTTATTCATGGAAAAAATCCTACTGCAGAAAAATTGCACAAGAGAGGAATCAAGGGATCCTCGTAGTGTGATCTCTACAAGGAGGAATCTAAATCTATTCAACATATTTTCTTTGATTTCCCTTTATCTAAACAACTCTAGGATTCATTTTTTTCTCCTATTTCATCTCAATATAACGACCCTTGCAATTGGATCGACATGACTCAACCGTTGGAAACAAAGATATGCTAACAAATTCAGTACAAAACCCCTATTCCCAAGTCTCTGGAAAAAAATCCCAAAATTCATCTGTTGGGAGATTTGGCTGGCCAGAAATAGAGCCATTTTCAAAATAATCTTCTTCCCCCACCTAGGGTGCTCTCAAATGCCTGTGGTATCCTCTCAGAAGTATTTTTCTCGAAGCCACACAAGTATGATACCTTACATAATTTAGATCAAGCATAACAGACATGGATTCAAGGAATCCTCAATGACAAGTACTTTCATCCTACCCATTTTCCTTCAAACCAATCGCCTCAGGAGTTTTGGCATCTCAAATTATCAAATCAATACTTCATTCAATTTTAGTGGTAACAAGGATCTCTTATCTTATTTTTTATGGTTCTTCGACAAGAAATCCAGGGGCAACAGGTGCGGGAGGAGTCATTTTTTACTACGATGGACATAAGAATCTTGAGTTTTCATGGGGAATAGGATCAAAATCAAACAATCAGGTAGAGTCCCTTGAAATATATATGGGATTCAATATTCTATCACCAAACACTCGAGCTAGAATAATTTTCATTTAGGATCTGACTTGATTGTCAAAGGTTTGTGCAATTCACCAAAAATGCTCAATCTAGTCTCGCAAGAATATTCCAAAAAATCAAAGTATTGGAGAAAAAATTCACTTAATTAGCTAGCCCCATGTATACATAAGCCAAAATGGGCAGTCATAATTTTTATCCAAAGAAGATAAGAAATTTGAGCAAGGTATTCTTAGAATCAATGAGAAGGACGCCCAACACCATTTGCCTTGAAAAATCATTCTCCTTAGGAAAAATCTCTCCTTCAATATGGAAAACATCGAGGATCAGGGAATTGTTGATATGGGAAAAACACAGGCTCGAAACATGACTCTTTCTTCCTACAAAATAACCATAACACTCATCACTCTGAGTGGTAGTGCACTTAGTCACCCCGAAGTACATGAGACATGAGGCAACCTCATCACTGCACACATGAATCCCTCCATCACCCCGCTACCTATTAAATGTCCCCCATGTGAATTGATGTGTACATGTGGGAAATATCACTCCAATATGGTTTCTCTAGAGTTATTCATCCCCCTCAGCCTTGCGAGAATTACCAATAATTTAGGTACTTCTCTGCACCTACTATATTTGACTTTGAAAATGGGTCTCTCCTCAACAAATCATCATTTGCAAATGTCCTTGAACAACGGGGAAATATTGTTGAATCCTTTAAGATATTCACCGGTCTGTGAAACCAGAGATTCTGGGTTTTGATCCCCAGTGGAGTCACCAATTTAGGTTATAGGAAAATTCCCCTGCGGACAGGTGAATACCCTCTTAGATTTTATACCCCTAATACCGAGATAGAAAGATGCAAATGGACACTAACATCCCTTTGATATTTTCTTAACTAGCTGAAAAGAGAGAGAGGGAGAAAGGGTGTGATGCACCTATTTCCGATGTTTGTCCTCACTGCTCCAATTTGAGATTGATCTCCAAACTCATTCACACAACTTGATACTTGCAAACACCAGACATCAAAGAGACATAAGGAAACTCCTACTCTAGCATACTAGATTAAACAAATTCATCTACATTAGACACGCATATGTAAATATACATAAACTAGAAGGAAATAGGCCAAGCATATATTAATGAGATCATTAAAAAGACACTTACAATCTGTAGATTCAGTTGCAACAACCTCTCCAAGTCCTCCTCATCCAGTTCTTGCATGATGCTCCCAAGATCATAACCAAAATATTCTCCCAAGATAATAGGTTTAATATCCCAAAATCTTTCTCCCAAGATCATAAGTTTGATACCTCTAATATACTTCCATCTCCTTTTCTCCATGTAAATCCTTCATTATATAGGATTTGGAGGCTTAACCACCATGGAGAGGATCACTCATCAGATCCACTAAAATGGGATCTCCAAGATATTTAGGGAGAAAATATCTCTTAAGGATTTTAGGAAGGAAATTTCTCTTAAGCATTTTGAGGAAATATTTCAACCATCCATGAGATCCTCAACCTCTCCTAAAAAATAGGAAACCAAATGTGAGGTGGATTCTCACACTAAATTAATTTCCTTTTAATGAATATTAATAATAATTCATGTGCACATAGTATTTTGACCTTCATATAATATATTTTCCCTCCACCTTGACTAGGGATTGTGACATATGTTATTTCATGTTGTCGAGGTGTATGCAATACTTAGCAAGGTGAATATGACACTTTTACGACACTTGCGACACTTAGGGAAAGGTACCTAGGTGTGGAAATTTGATGTGTAACACATGTAAAGGTCCAATGGACATGCTACAACCCTAAAGAAGCGACATGGGAGTTGGAAGATAAAATGCGAGAGGCATACTCGTAGTTATTTTTGAATTTTTAACAAAAATTATGTAGATATGTACATCTACATGGTGATATGAACTAAGGATAATTCCAAAATAAGGGGGGGGGGGAATGTAATCCCCCAGTTTTGGGTCCCTAGAAAACCACGTAATTTTGTTTAATTCAAGAAAGGTAGAAGTTCCTATAAAGTTTAAAGGTCGGAGAGCCTAACAATGTAATACTTTGAATATTAATAATGAAAATGCATCGTTGGTTGCAAGATGGACAAGGAAAAAGTTATAGGGGGTTATGATTCCATGAGAGAGTGGGATAAAGGGGCTAAGCCCTTTTATTATATTTTATTCACCCTTCTTGGAATTAGTTGGGAAAAGTGGTTACATGAGCTTCTTGGGGAGGCCATGTGGTGCTTTTTTACATGTAATTATTTAAACCATGTTTTTGGTTGTATGGAGGTTCTTCAATCATCGTTACTTTTTCCTCATTCGTTGTTACCCGTTCCTCATTCATTATTTCTCACTCTTGTTCTTGGTTTGGGCATGGAAAAAAAATTGTTGGAGGTAGAGAGCCATTTCTAGTTGGTTGTAGGTATCTATTTTTTTCTTTCTAGCAAGAAATTTCACTACAAGAAGAAGATATTTTTGTGAAGGTTTTGACAGAACCTCCCCAAAAAAATTACCCCTTCTTTGTTTATAACGGAGGTTCTTAGTGGAGGTGAGTGAACAAAGGTTTTTTTAGTGGTGCACCTATAAGGTACATACACCTCAGTGCACACACAATAAAAATGCCCTAGTGATTCAAAATTAAGGCTCACTATTATCCTCCATAAAAATAAATAAAAGAACTAAACAAAGTGACCCGATGCACCTGAATATGACACATCGATGTGTATCCCTATCGTCGGGCGCACCGGGTTAGGGTAAAATTTAAAAAAAAAATACCAAACCGATTTTCATTATTATTGTTCATTATTTTCTTCCAAACTCTCTGGAAAGCACCGATGCTCACTTCTCTTTCAAGACCACTCTATTTGTAGTGCTCTAGAGTGAGTTCGATAGCTCCATTCCTAGATTCCACACATTTCCAAATTTTGGGAATTTCCTCAAATTTTAATTTATTCTCTACAGTGGAACCATGACTCCTTGGGAAAAAATATCTCAAGTAAATTATTTATTATCTTCTTCTTTAAATTTTCATTGCATTAAAATGTTAAATTGGCCTTAAATTTGGCATTTTTTTAAATTGTTTTCAATTCTACGTGGTGCACGTGAACTCTTCATCTCACCTGCTACTAGTGCTTCCTATAAATATACAGGAATCACCACCATCGGTGCACACAAGATTAAAATACACATCGGGGTTGTTCACAAAATGGCACCACACCAAATTTAAAAAATAATTGTATATGTGTGTTTTCCTAGACGCCCCGTGATTGGTTCATTATACAAAGAAATGCATTGCTAAATAAAAATATCGGTGCTCCAAAAAATATGGAGCATTGAGACGTTCCAATAAAAGAATCGCACTGCCTGATTCTGAACATAAAAATTAACCTATCGGTGCACCAAAGTTAACAACCTGCACTAGTGTTGTAAATAACACAACATCGGGCCAAGTTTTTAGGAATCTATCATAGTGGTGCATCTTATGGGATGAGTCATCGTTGGTGTGTATATGATAAAAATATGCACCAATTCCATGCACAAAATGGAACCGTACCAAATTTCAAAAATAATCGTAGCGATGCATTTTTCTAGAAGCCTCATGGCTGGTGCGTTATAGAAAACAACGCATCACTAAAAATAATGTGTGTGCTCCATTAAATCAGGAGCACCGGTGTATTCCAATTAATGAACTACACTGCTCTATTTTCAACAAAAAAAATTAACCAAGCAGTGCGCCAATGTTAAAAAAACGCACTAGTATTATAACTAGCATGACACAGAGCCAATTATTTAAGAATTAATCCTAGTTGTGCGTCTTATTTGATGCATTGTTACCGGTGTATCCTAAACAAAAAAAACCATGCAAACCTACTAATTCTGCAAGAACAATTGATCGATGCATTCTCTTTAACCAATCACACTGCGCCATTTTCAAGACATAAAATTTATCCCGGCGATGCGTTAGGATTAATGAAACACACCAAGTTTGTTCACATAACCACACTGGAACAAATATTTAACAATACATTGCAATAGTGTGTCTTCTAGATGCCCCATTACCAGTGCATTGATAAACACAATGCATTGCTAAACAAAACATCAGTGCTCCAAGGCGACAGGAGCACCGATGCCTTCACATTAACAAATTGCACCGCCTAATTTGCGATGAAAAAATTTCATAGCGGTACCTGTAGGTCTACGAAATGCATCGATGTTTTATACAACATGACACTGGTCAAATATGTAAATGTTTATCATATTGGTGAGACTTATGGTACACCCCATTACTAGTGTGTCTCGGTATATTAAACACATTGTTGTTGTGCACGACACGACACCACCCCAAACATTTAATATGTAACATATCAGTGTATATCACTGAACCGTTAAAAAAATTCCAGTGATCCAATTATAACTAAGCATCGATCTGTTACGTATAAACAAGTGCACCACCTAGCACAGAGCAGATTCAAAATGGCATGGTGGTGCATCCTTTGGAACGCCCCCTTATGGGTGTGTCATGTAACAAAACACAACACTAAATACTTACCGGTGCTTCAATAATTGTGGAGCCATGGTGCATTGTACTGACTACATCACATAGTGGTGCTTTATTATTGATAAAACACATTGATGACGATGCATAGTTACTATTTTTTTCGCACCAATTACTTTTCCACTTTTTTTGAAATAAAAAATTAATTTTAGTTTTCTTTAAATACAATTTTTTAGATATCTGTGTTTTTATAATTTCAAATATATATATATATATATATATATATATATTCCTAAAAAAATTGTATGTGAATGACAGACGATGACAATGAGAGGAGGAGGAGGAGCAGGAGCAATGGGTTGAAAATTATGTCTTTGTACGTGAGTGGGAGGCCCAAGAGAGGGAGAGGTACCTTCTCCCTATTTTATCTTAGACACATGCCCTTTTGAGGGATGTTGGCCTCCTCAATTTTTATGAGTAGGGTACATCCCTCATGTAGAACTCTCTATTTTTACAACAATTAATCTGTTGTTGGGATCATGGTCGTCGGGAATTCGGGATTGGTCCTAATTTGTGGTATTATCCCACAGAGGATGACTTTTATTTTATCATTGGGTTGTCTAGGAGGGGGTAGTTTTGGCCATGTTATCCCCTATCCTAGGGATAACAAAGGAGACTATGTCTTGAGGCCACAGGTCCTATACATGGAGTACCAAGAGCCATATGACTTGAGATTGGACTCGAAGGGCCCATCTTTTCTTTAGTGCATCCTATCTATCAACAACAACAACATCCATCCCACTGGCCTAATTTTGAAGTAGCACTGGGTCTTTCTCCATGAGGTAATGAGTCCAGGTATCATGGTATGTGTCACTCTAATTTCCAATCCATTTGAATATGTTTCATAGAACTCTTCTTTGTTTCATAATGTTTTCTTGGAAATTATGCTCTTTAACTTGTTCATACCTGGGGGGTGTGATAGAGTGCCCTAGTAAGTTGGTTCCCTTAGGGATGAGTTTCCACTAGGTGGGTCTATGAAAGGTCATCTTCCATTCCTTCCATACTTACCACTTTTCATCATTGTCCCTCTCATATTCCCATACCTTGTTTTGGGCATTGGGTTTTCCACACTAGTAAGGGTTGTACCTTTGTTTGTGGAAAGAAGGGGATAAAGGCCCAGAGGGTAAAAGTAGCTGGCAAAATTTAAGAGCCAAAATGAAACCTTGAGATGATTTTCCCAGGGATTCCTAAGAAAGCAATAAAATGCTTCTCAGTAAGAAAAGGGGACCCACAAGATAAAATAAAACTCAAGGTCTAGTTGGTGGATAGGAGGTCTCATCATGAGTCAACCTATTAGGTCAATGGGAATGTAGAGGTATGGAACTACCATCTATATGGTCACCAAACTAGGGTAGTGGCTCTTGGTTGCATAATGAAGAGAAAGGGGGTCTCATCACAAGCCAACCTTATCATTTCCATGAATGCTTATAGGTAACGTTGTCACCATTGGTCACCACGCCACGATAGTGTCCCCCATATATTCTCTTGAAAAGAAAAAGCAATAAGACAAAGAATAAAATGCATTGAATGGGCTAGGAAATAATGGCATCCATGACAAGGTGTAACTCTCCCTCTACAGAGTCACCCACAAGAAAGACCTACATTTCCCTGTTATCATTGTACCCCTTGCCCAAAAATTCCCCTACACCATTTCATACACTTACATGACCTAGATTGGTATTCACCTCGGAAATACCCTAAAACTGAGGAGGATTAGCCCAATAGGACATCCTGAGACCCTCTCCAAACTTGGCATGTTAAACTGCATAACGTCTTTGATCATTTATCTGGCTAAAGGGGGGTTTGATGCACAATTTTGGGTGATTTGATTATTGGATGTGATTGACATTGCTATGATCCATACGACTTATGATCCCATGGAGGGAATACTTTTTGTTGTTGTAGGACCATGCCCAGTGGATAGGTACATATGGGGAGATTATTAGCTCGGACATCCATGGGGATCAAATCCAACCAGATGGATGTTGTGAGCCCAACCAGGGGCAAAGAGGCACTAGAGGATGGAACCAGGAAGGAAGAAGGATGTTTCCCCCTAGACACTCTGGGAGGCCTAGACCTAGGGGGGGTCTTACCCTTCCACCATGACATTGGCCCTTGAGGGCCCCTGACGTCATCATATTGAGCCTTGACATCATCCAGTTAGGGGTTGGCATGAGGATGGTTTGGTGTTAGTTGGCACGTGTGGTAGATTTTGAGGATTTTTAGGCATAACGTTCCATGATGGGGGCTTAAAATTACCCTAGAGAGGAATGGTGTCATCCCTTAAGTGAAATTAGGTTTTTAATTGTTAATCTTACGTAAAAACGGAATTTTTGATGTAAACTGGCCATGTCGACCTTTTGTGACCTAAAATACAATTAAAGGTCATTTTCATTGTATAAATAAGAGATAAGACTATTGTATTTTTTCATGATTGATTCATCACTCAAGTATATGTCTGAAATTTGACCTTTCTTAAGTGTTCTTGGCTGAAACTAGTGGTGCACACTTCTTGAAGGAGGCAATTTTTGGTGTATTTTGGCTATCTTCATGTGGAGGATCTTCAACTAGGGTGATTTGCTTGATTATTCTTGGTGAAGTAAGTGGAAAATATGCATTTCTTTATTTCGAATGAAATCTTATGGTTATTTTTACTTGTTTCATGTCTAAGATTATGAAATTGCTAGCTTGAAACCCTAGAGGAAAGACATATGTTATTATATTTTTCCCTATAATATTACATGTGCCACAATTTCTTGAAAAGAACCTAATTTGAAGTAGATACTAGAGCCCTACCATTGTAGCACTCTAGTAACCCTACTTTCATTTCCCAATTGCATATTTTATTATATTTTGTTCAAGGAAAGAGAAAATCGCTAGGGCCTAACCCTTGTTACTTTCTAGCAATTTTTTTTATTGGAAGTGGATTTTTGAGGCCTTGGGATACCAACACCTCTCTTATCCTCTCCACCCCTTTAACGTATAATTATCATTTCTATATTCCCTTTAATATTTGATGCTGCCATTAGTGACTCCATTTACCCTAGAAAGGCACTAGACTACCTTCTACAAGTGGTGATTGATCAAATAAACAATTATACTATTATCCTTGAACCCTTTACTAACATTTTCTAACCCTAATTAGAATAACTCCTAAGCTAACTTGATGTTGTATCAAAAAATTTCTACATCCATATAACATACATTAATTTGGCACATTTACCTACATAACTTGCACTAGAACCATTCAAAATTCAAGTGTGATAATTGCTAGTGAATCTACTAGGTAAGTGCTAGTTTTGTGTGTGGTTTTCCTGCACTTTTGACAATTTAAATTTGATGCTATTTCAAAAGATAGCTAAAAACATCTAACTACAACAAAATATTTGCAAAATTGATAGCTAGCTAAACATTTCCAACTTTGCTTGTGACAATTTATTATCAATTTGCCTAGTCAAAGTCACTTTTTCTTGTCTTTTTAAAGCAATTTCAAGGAATAAATCTTGTGGTTGTTATAAAATATTAATTGTTGTTATAAACTATTTCATTGCTGCAAATTCATAATCATATAGCTTACTTTATGAAGGTTTATTGTCTTATGAAGTACTAACGATTATTTGGTACTTGGAAAGTGCCTTGTTTGCCTTGTTGTCTTGTTTTGGGTAGGTACACAATAATATACATTTTCTTCATCCTATAAAACATAAAAGAAACCTTTGATTTAAGTTATCTGTGAGAGGGGAAGGGTTTCCTTGTGATTAATTGCCTTATCCTTCTCAACCCCCGCAAGTCATTGGGGACATCTCCCCTGGGGTAGTCTTGACATACTCCTAAATATAAAGGGATCTCCTATTAAGGTGACTGTTACACATCAAAATTATCACTCCAATGATGACCTATTTTTATCATTACAAGTGTCGCAAGTGTCTCATTTTGGCCGCAAGTGTCATAAACGTCATACAGTCATATTTCCTATGTCGTATCTTGAACGATATCACTAAGAACACTTGAAAACACCCTAAGAGACTGGTTAAAGAAGGAGAAATCTTTTTATGAAGAGTACAAATCCTTTTCCATGAAAAAAACCACTTAAAAGTGATTTTTGGAAGGCAAAGCTCCCCTACCCATTGTCAGGGAGTGCTAGTGCTCCCTAACCTCCTTTGGGGGAGAGTTGTATCACTCTATACACCCTTCTAGGGGAGCACTAGGATTTTTTGAGGAAATTTTGGGCAACGCTCCCCTACCCACCGTCAGGGAGCGCCAATGCTCCTTGACCTCCTTTGGGAGAGCGTTGCAATGCTTTGTGTACCATTTTGGGGGAGCGCTGACTTGTTTGAGGGAATCTTTGACTGTTGAGGAAAATCAGGGAAAAATCCCCCTCATCTCTGGAGTTAGTTGGATTTGAATCTGAGGTCAAGGTTGGATCTTAGGGAGGATCCACAACTGATGGAGAAATATCCTCAAACTATCCCAACAATCTCTAAGGTGGTTGGGCCTCTCTATTTTATATAAGGAGGCCTTCTCATGGTGAAAGATACATGGAGAAATAGAGAGATACCAAACTTATGATCTCATAAGGAAGGTATCAGTGAAGCATAGGAATTTTGTTGGTGGATCATTTGAGAAAAGGGTCTGGACAAAGAAAGTTTGGTGAAGCTGTTGCATATGCATCTACAGTTGTAAGCACTTTAATTTGTTTTCATTAATATATATATATATATATATGCTTGGCATGTTTCCTTTAAGTTTGTGTATGTTTCATGAACTTTTTTGTTTTTATAGATCTATTATGAATCTAATCATGGTAGAGTAGGAAGTATGTTTCGTTGTTGCTGCTCATTGTATTGTAGGACCTTCTGAAGAACTTGGAGATCAAGATCAGCCTGGATCGAGCAAGGAAAAACATCGGTAAAGGTATTTACCCTTAGTCCTTCTTCTTATTTGAATAGTTTAGCTTCATGAAAAGGAATGTTAGTGTCCACATTAGCACTTTTCTGTCTTGGTCATAGGGGTCTAGTATCCAAGAGGAAATCCACTTGTCCGTAGGGGGATTCTCCTGTAACAAAAATTGACGACTCCACTGGGGACGTGAAATTTCAGTTTTGGGTGCCTTCCTTGGTGTTTTCCCTTCCCTTTTCACACCTCTCAGATCACTTTTTATGTTTTTTTTTAGCCTTCTCCTACCTTCACTATCATTTTCACCATTTTGTATGCATTATGGGTGAATTTTTTGCAAATGTTTGGCTATTTTTCTGAGTTTCTGGGAGGATCAACACCCCCCCCAGGCCATACCAGAGCGATGATATTTGGATAGCATTCCCCCACAGTTTTTTAGGGGGTTTTTCAACGCTCTGTCCCCTTGAGACAGGGAGCGCTAGTCTTGTTTTTGAGAGTTTTTTCCTTCTTTTGCAGCCTTTTTTGCAGAGATCTTTACCTAGAGTCTGTGGTTGGTTTGTGAAATTGTTTGGATTGGTTTTTGATAGTTTTTGATGCTTATCACTCCCTATTTTATTGATTGGAGCTTGAAACCTTTTTCAGAAATGTGAAATTTCCTTTTCTAGCTGCGTGTTTTGTCGGGACAGTTTTGAGTGGTTTCTCTTTCTCCCTATCTTTTCTTGGATTCTTCTCTGCATTTTATTGTATTCCTTGAATTATTGATTGGTTGTAGAATCCTTGATGGTGTTATTGATTGTAAGAACAAGTTTTTACTTGTTTTCTTTCATACCTCACTGCCTTGAGTGCATGCTTTGTTTGTAGCCCTTTTGCTTCATGTCTTTTGCATCTGCATAGGACTCTTTATCCTGATTGAAAGTAGTGGAGCATTGAAGATTTTGTATTTAATTTATGTATACGTCATAATCAAACAAAGAAGATAAATTCATTCTTGCTTTTGGGTAGTGAAACTAGCTTGCATTTTAAGTAGCAAAATTGCATGTTTTTTGGCATGTTGGAACATTATGCATTTGGAATGATGAATGTTTTCTCCTTCTCGTAGCATAGATTTCATCGAAATGAAAAGATTGCATATTCATCTCTTTGCATAACTTTCGAGTCGGTCAGAACACCATATTGTCCACACCATTTTCCTTTTGAGTAACAACAACCTTAAAAATAAAGCGCTAAACTAAAAATTGATTAGACATTTTTATATTTTCTGGTAGCAAACCTACATAAGATTAGTTGTAGGGATTTGGAATAGGTGTGAAAGATAACTTTCCAAAGCTACAAACAAACATAGGATCTTGTGTTAGGGAGCGGTGAAATCCAATTGCTACATTTTATCCTGGGAAGCCCTTCTCACACAAGGGTCAAACCTGAGGTCTCATCGAGACTAGCAGAGTTACTCACCCTGCTTTATTGGTCTTGGTGTAGATATTGTGTGTATTATGGGGGTCGCTTGAAGGTATACCCACAATGATGAGTGGAATCCTTTCAAGTTGATTTTGGGCTAGATACCCTGCCCTTGCACGTGGATCAGACTGTCGATTGTTTCCCCAGGCATCATTGTTGTGGTTGGTAACCTTAGTGGCCTATATCTTTAGGGTCTTTACATAAGGTGACTTTGGAGGGGAAAGTCTTCATGGTACCTGGAATCGACATTGACCAAACTCACTCGGGCTCCTTGGAGGGTATACCCACGATTATGTGTGGGAGATTGCACCAGAGTGTAAGTCCATTAAGCAGGTTGTCAACATAACTTTTCCACCCGCTCTATCTTAGAATCTTCTAACTTTGTTCCCACGATGTTTGATTTCATCACCAACTAGTGTGCTCATTGTGAGAAGGTTTTTTTTTCTTGCTTGCTTACTAGATTTTTAGCGTGTGTTGTTTGTTCTCCATAGAAGAATCTAGGTTGGATATTTATTTTTATGGCATCAATTCGCGGAATGACCAATGAAGGAACCCCTTTTCCAGGGGAACCCTTTGTTTTTCCTTCTTACGAAAATGTTGATCCTCCTTACATCGCTACTTTGAGCCTTCCAGGTCTCACAATTAGGTTACCGATATGGTTGTTTTCCACTCCAGTGATCTAGAATGCAGGTGCTTCAGATGTAAGCACTTCGCCCACACATCAAACTCATGTCGACCTTTCTCCTTCTTCACCCATCAGGTCTCCTTCCATTTCTCCTTCTTCGCCTATTGAAAGATATAAAGCAAGTAGCCATGTTGATAAGAAGAAGAAGAAATAGAAAGAAAAGAGGAAGAACCAGAAAGGGACCAAGCCTCTAA
>SNQJ01S0094157.1:25809-36365 GCA_010110895.2 Picea sitchensis
AGTCTTGGGCCTCCATGGCGGCGTCGACCTAACAAACTTATCCCTTCACTTTGACATATCTCGTCTTCTTGTTGGAGAAAGATGCCCACAAGACCTGACACGATTTTCCCACTCGCCTTTCAGAGGAGAACTCGGCCTTTCCCAGCAAACACTTCGCCAGAGCTCAAAGTTGCCACACACTGGAAGACGGTAGCATGCATGCAATGATTTCCAAAGGCATATATCAGTCCAGCTCCACGATTTTTCCCACTGCTCAAAGTCGCAGTCCAGCTCCATGCCCACTCCACAGAAGCACAAGAAGAGTGCGCGCCTCTCTTTCACCCTTCTTGCAAACGCAGAAGCAAACGACGGTCTCTTCCTCACATAGAACGAGTCCTGTTCAACGATCTACAGCTTCAGATCGGATTTTCTCCCACTCTAGGTAATTGTTGACCCATTACAATGTTGTCAAAACATGCTTAGTGAAAAAAATGCCTCTCACTCAATAGTGGCTACAATACCCATTACAATGTTGTCAAAATAGGCCTAGGAAAAACAATTCCTCTCACTCAATAATGGCTACAAGACCCATTACAATGTTGTCAAAATAGGCCTAGGAAAAAAAATGTCTCTCACTCAACAGTGGTTACTAGACCCATTACAATGTTGTCAACGAGCCTTACGATATTTTAGGCATAGAAAAAAACGCCTCTCATTCTCATCATCACTTTCAAGAGTGGATAATTAGAACCTTTTACATCAATTTCATCAAGGAGAATACCCCCAAATGTGCCCTAGTGGTAAATATATGGTTTTCAAAGCCCCCATTACAAACATGCGCAGCATAATAAACAATGAAAATGCCATCATCATCATACTCATCTCACAATTACGATACTTTTGGCTGTAAACATGACTAATTTCTATCAAAGTGTCAAAATGGCCTCTTACTACACCATCTCAGTTTATGTGTAAGGATCAAACAATGAATTTCTTGCAATAATTCAGATCTTGTTGCTTTGTTGCAGCACTCAAAGATCACTAGAATCTTCACCATATATTCATCCTCTTGCAATTTCCACAAAGATACAAAAATCATAAATTCATAAAAATTGCATTTGGTTTCATGCCAAGATGCTCAACTGAATTCTCAAATCGTGTCTTACATGGCACCAACAGGTCTGTCTTATAATTCTGCAAATTTTGAAAGTAAAAATGACCTGTTTTGAAAAGTGCAACTCTGCCTTGAAGTTCGTGCCAAAGCATTAATGGAAAATGTGGGATTTTGCTAGGATCCCCCAAATATATTGCTAAGATCACAAAACAGATTGTGCCAGTGGATTCATGGTGTAAAATCATGCAAAAATTATTGTACTTTCATCCAATTCCATCATTATGACTTCTGGAACCCTTTGGGATCTATGCCTTGAAATGTGTGCCACACAAGATCGTACAATCTTGCATTAATTACACCTTCATATAATTTTTTGCTTTTTATAGACCTAAAAATGTGTGCCTTGTTGTACCTGGTCTCAATCTACATGTAGGAATCAGGTGCCAAAGTTTTATCCTTCCCTACATTGAAAATTGTGCCACACAAGGTCATGCCCTATCATAAATGCACATGCAAATCTCAAAATTCGTTCCCAGGTCGGCCTGCATTCGTACCTCAATTGGATTGAAAAATTCGTGGTTTAAGTAATAACTTTGGTGGATTTACCAACTTAGTAGATTTGGCACATTGGTTAGAGGTTTGGCCAAGTTTGGGGGAGGTCTCCGGGTCAAACCCATGGGCCTCCCTGTTGAGCATATAGTTTTAAAATAATTTAAATAAAAATTTTCAAAATTGTATTAAAACCAACCACCAGCCATAATTAACATTCTATCTCTCGTTGGTTTGGTTGCGTGTTTAACTATTGGCCAGAATTTGCGCATGAACCATACCCCAATTCCATCGTCATTTGTTGGCCACTATTTGAGATCTTGTCAAATATTAACTTCCTACCAAAAATTCTCTGAATCGACCATTCAACCATCAGTCAGTCCAGTAGTTGGTTTAATTTTTTTTTTGAATTCTTTTGTTCCCAACCCTCATTGGGATTTTTCAGGTTGCCACATGGCATCTTGTGATTGGCCCACATGGCGCCTAATCAACCGCATAGTCATCAACCTCATCGGATGTTGTAAAACCACATCATCAGCCTGTGTCATTTCCACTCCATTAGCCCATTCATTTCCACATCAACATATGACCTACCACATCATTTTCCCCACTATACTGCCATGTTAGTGTTGTGTCAGCATGATGATGTTGTCATGACAGGTGGTCAATTATGGTTGGTCCAACTAGGTGCCAAATCACACAAAAATGAGTGACACATGGCACTCTCTCGAGTTGTCACATCACATTGTTGATGTTAGCAGGACACGTGTCTTCCTATGCATATTCCAACTCAACATGTTGACGTCAACATTGTACAGACTTTGTCAGTTTTTCATGTTTGCTAAAAATTTCATATGGTCATAACTTTTGCATCTAGACTTCGTTTGAGGTGCCATTTGCATCATTGGAAATCTCTTGTCGATCTCTTCAACTTTATGTTTTTTCCGTCAAATTATGGGAAATTTTATTTTTGGCCATTTTATGTTACTAAGAATATAGCCTCCAACTACATATACTCTAGTATGGGCTTCTTTCTTGGTGTACCACGAAGCTCAGGGTGAGGCTTCTGACATTTTTTTCTCCAGTGACCACTCATATGGAAATGAGTGAAATATTTTTGTGACTTCATGTATGTCTATCTTTCACTATAAAGAGTTTTTCTCTTCCACTGCTTTGCAACATTATTTTTGTCCCAAGACGGTGTTGGTGATGATTTCATCTCTTTTCTTGAAGAATCCTCTACTTCTACTACTTCTGATCATTCTCTTTGACCATAACCCAATCCTACATATTAGGTTCTTCTTTCAACTTCCAGTGGTTGAATGATGCCTTGGCCATCAATACCAATACCTCCTACTTTATACCCCATCGTCCTCAACAAATTCAAGCCAATTCCCTTGGCGTGCCTTTCAAAAACTCCAAAAGAGGCATCATCATTAATAAGGAAATTAATTAAACATGAAGAATTATTTACCTCCATTCATGTTTCTAATGCTTGGTCATCTTCCTGAATTTTGGCCAACTACTCCTCTTGGTTGGATGAAGTTGTAGATGATGCTTCTAGGAAACCACCTTGGTTACCTAGTGCCTGGAAAGCAGCCTCTATTATCTGAAAATATGTGAAGTTATCATCATTTTCATTACAAGAACCATAATTAGTATACCTGCCATGGCCACAAGTTGATCTAGTATTGGAGGGACTTTTTGCCTCCTCTATAGTGGAACATTCTCCAACTTGATTCTCCAAAGGCTTCTCTAACATGAATCTCAATTTTTTATTCTCATCCACTACAACTTGTAGAATCCTTTTGATCTTTGCATTCTCTTCTTGGATGCATTGTTTGATTTATTCAATATCTTTGAGCCATGCAGTCTTCGATGCTTTTCCCATCTTGTCTTCACCTACAATCCCTATCAATATTGCTTTGATACCACTTGATCTAAAATGATGGTGACAGTGATACCAGATTTGATTTGGTTCTAGGCCACTTAATGAAGGTCATATTTACAATTTCATATCTATTGAACTTGATTGAATCAAAGGTGAAAATATGTACTTAGGAAGGCTTTAATCCAAATTGAATATTAACATGGTGAATGTGTTATTGATCTCATAATCCATTACTTAATGAATTTAATAATCATAATTGTGTAAATAAGACATGCATAATAAAACATGAGACGAGATATCACTGATTTGTTAATGGATTTTAGTAGGACATCCTGGCTACGTCTTCAGATCTGCTAGGAATACGAATCATTGTATTATTATTCCTTTGAAAGGATTCAAATCTTCTCACAAAATGTGGCACATTCTCCTTACAGGGGATGAAACCGAGAGAAGCCTTCTCCCACACAAAAGATAACTTACGGCTCTCACATAAGTGGCATTTCTTCATACACCAGAAGGACTACATTTGAGCTCCCTCTCTACCAAGGGATGATCCATAAAGGATTTTTCCTAGATATTTACATAGAGGGTTTATATAGCTTTCATCTACTCTGTAATTTAAGGAGACAACATCCAAAAATTTAGAATCTGATGCAGGCGCTCTCGCAAGCACGTCCGCTCACAGGATCTTCTCTTCTCTACTGGCCCAAAGAACACTAAGGCTCTTCTATTTCCCTATCGAGAAATCTGTACCCATAGCAAATTCTCCACGGGATCTCCTCTTTACAATCGGGAGATCGGAGTAAATCTCGCGATCTCGCGAGTTCGTGAGTCGAAGCTTCCGACTCTTCCTTTCCAATCTTGCGATACCTGAATCGGTGATATGGTTATGGCTCCTTTCCTTGTCAGTTCCCTCCCCACATGTAACCAAACGCTAGGGCCTAAATATCAGTGCCTCTCGCAACTCGCACCTTCGTGAGTTCGTGAGTTGAACTCTCGTGCCCTCCTGCTGTGATCTCCCAAGATGTGATAGGTCAACGCCGGGTTGACTCCTCCCTTGACGTTTTTCACTATTTGCAACCTCGCAGGTTGAAGTATCGAGCCTTCACACTTTTCTCCCATGAATCCCCAAGATGCGAGAATTCAACGGAGTGTTGACTCCTTTCTCCAGGCAACGCGTGTCCACCCGTCGACCACGTGGGCCTCATCTTATGGCTCTGCCACATGTCACACGATCCTTCGCTCTCGACACTTCATGACTTCTGATGTCGAAAGTGACCCCTCTCGAGATTTGAACCCCCGAATGTGCGATAGGCGATGGGGTTCCCGATCCAACGGTCCTCCTACGACCCAGATCCAATGGCTATTCTTCTTCTCGCTCCTCGCGTCTTCGCGACTTGGAGCACCCAATCTTTGGGCTCTCACCCTGCGAACTTCCGAGTTCACGATATCTTTCGATCTCTGCCACCTGGCCTCCTCATATGGACGGCTCCTGGTCTTCTCTCCACTTCGCCACTCGCGAAGTTGAAATACTTCCCCTTCTGTCCTCCGATGCCCGAGTCTCTGATATGGGAAATCTCGTGACACGCATCCACTCCCAAATGAACGACTTATATCAAAACCTCGTAGATTCGGGGTTTCGGGTGTCAAATGACTCTCCTCACGTCCTTGATATCCCTGAAATCTCGAGTGTCGATATCCTGATGCCTTTCAAGACTTTCGCTTCTCTGTTCACGAAGACTTAAACTTCACGTCCCTCTGGTCAGATCCAATGGCTGACGGATATCTGTGTGAGATCCGACGGCTCACAATTTCCTCTTCTTGTGCACTCCTCTACTCCTCCGGGACGTGAAATCTTCAACTGTCCAGAATCTATTGGCTAACCCAATGGCTCACGATCCATAGAGCTTGGGCTCCAAACGTAACTGTATCCTCCTCACTTCTCTGGCATATCTGATGGCTGGTGGGGTTTCACAAATCCTCTCCTCAAGATTTTGACTGTCTGTCTTCTTCTCCTCGATGCGTTCACGAAATGAACCAAGGACTCTTGCCTGGACTTAATCAACTGTGACCCAAACCTCTGTCGCCTTGAGTCACTCGATATGCTCCCACTCTTTGTGCTACCTTCAATAGCTTCAAATTATTTATCCCTTCTGAGCTTCCTCGGGACTCTGAGTCTTAGAGAAGGTTTTGTTTTGCGCGCGTTCCTTGCGGCAATCTCCAGATGCCTTCAAATATGTGAGAAATCTTCGACTCTGCGCACACCTGCAACAGTAGTCCTCCAATGCTTCACTCAGATTCACAACTGAGACTTTCCTTAGCCTGCACACTCCTTGCACGGCTCCTATGACCCAATTTCACTTCTGGGTGAACGAGAACAAGAGTTAAACTATCTGAGTCTTCTGTCAATGCACTCCTTGCGGATGACTTCAACTGCACTCCTTGCAGGAATCCTTGCTCAGATAGAGAAACAATTGAAACTCATTTCTCCTACTTCCTTTCTCAGGTTTCAAACACTCAACAAGGAATCATTCGTACATAGCATGTAAAACAAATACATGACAGGAAGTAAATACTCATGAGCATAGCCTTCAACATACATACACAGAGAACAAACACAAAACCATGGATTTGAATCAACTTCTTCTATTAATTCAAGCTATGTACATGAGTGTTCTTCCACAACTCTCTACTTCTCTTCTATGCTCTTCCTTCTTCAATAATCATAATTATTGTTACAATTCACAATGAGGGTGTCTATATCTTGTTTCCCTCCTTCTTTCTAAACTATCTAATCTAATATTAAATTCTATCTACCTATTTCATCTTAACATAAATTCCTCCATCTACTTCAGAATAGAGCATATGGCTCAAGGCAATATTACAATATAAAAGTACGCCTCTCTTTAATATCACATTTAAGGTTGGCGCATTATCTTCAAGACAATTTCAAAACTTTTGCTGGTTTTGTCCAGCTGTTCACTTGCATTCCGCGTTGGCTCGCTTGCTGTGAGAGATGCTCCTGCATCATACTCCCTCGCTTGAAAATTTTCATGGGCTCCTATCCATGAGCTCCTGCACGGTATGCCCATGCTACGGTATCTCTGCCTCAGTCTCCCAGCTGGCATCTTCAACTGGATGGTCCTTCCACTTGACCAAATATTCAAAGTATTCTTTCCTTCTGGTCTTCTTACCAATTCTTTTATCCAGTATGCACTCCATCTGTGGCTTTTCTGCAATTGGCATTTTCTTTCACCACTGAACCTCTGACTGTTCATTTTTTTCTCCTGCTTCCTCAGGCTTGTATGGGTATAAATATAATATATTGAATATCGGAGAAATTTCGATCCCATCGGGTAATTCAATCTCATAAGCATTTTCTCCACATTTCTTCAAGACCTTGCAGGGTCCAATTTTCTTCATCTTCATCTTATTATATGTTCCTCTCGGGAACCTTTCCTTTCTCAAGTGTGCCAGAACTAAGTCACCAACCTCAAACTGAAGTTGTCTTCTATGCTGATCTACTCTACGCTTGTACTCCTGGCTTGAATTATGCATCCGCTCCTTCACCTGGCTGTGAAGTTCTTTCATCGCCTCTGCGAATTCTTCTGCACTAGCGCTCCTAGTCGCAGTTTGTTATGAATCCCTCAATTCATAAATTCCCCTCGGTTGTATGCCATAAACAATCTGAAATGGATTTTGTCTTGTACTCCTATTCACTGAGTCATTATACACAAACTCTGCCTGCAGAAATATATTGTCCCAACTGCTGTGGTGCTCTGTAACCAAGCTTCTCAACAAATCTCCCAGACTTTTGTTTACCACTTATGTCTGTCCATCCGACTACGGATGATACGCTGAACTAAAAAACAAGTTAGTTCCCAGTTTCTTCCATAAGGTTCTCTAGAAATGCCCTATGACCTTCATATCTCTGTCCGAAACTATGCTCCTTGGTAAGTCGTGAAGTCGAATGACTTCTTTGAAAAATAGGTTCGCGATGTGAGTCACGTCACTGGTTTTCTGACATGGAATAAAATGTGTCATCTTGGAAAATCTATCCACCACCACAAAGATTGAATCAAATCCTCTTTGTGTCCTTGGCAAACCCAACACAAAATCCATGCTAATTTCATCCCACGGCCTCTCTGGTATGGGAAATGGTTGATAAAAACCCGCATTCTGCTTCCTCCCCTTCGAATGCTGGCAAATCCTGCATCTGTCCACAAATATCTTGACCTCTGATTGCATCCCTGACCAAAAGTATGATTCGCTCAGCTTTGCAAATGTCTTGTCATGACCGAAGTATCCGACCAATCCTCCATTGTGTTTCTCCTTCAGCAGATTCTCCCTCATGGAACAATTTGGAATACACAACTGATTGCCTTTAAACAACAATCCTTCCTGGATCATGTATTTGGCCCACTGGCTTCTATCTCTAAGAACTTGATTCTCAGTTGCTTCATATGCTTTCTTGAAGTCCGGATCATCTACGTACATGTCTCTGAGATAATCAAAACCCAATGTTTTGACTTTGAATTCCTGCAACAACAAACACTTCCTGCTCAAAGCATCAACAACTTTGTTAGAAATACCAGAAATATGTTTAATCACAAATGTAAAATTCTACATGTATTCAACCCACTTAACATGCCTCTGATTCAACTTCTTCTGTTGAGTCACAAACAGTAATGCATGGTTATCACTATACAAAACAAATTCCTTCAGAATCAAATAGTGCCTCCACTTTTTCAAGGCCTGAATGATGGCATGAAATTCCTTGTCATATGTGGAGTACTTCAATTTCGCTTCATTCAGCTTCTCATTGAAATATGCAATTGGCCTGTCATCTTGACTCAAGACCGCTCCTATCACAAATCCGCTTGCATCGCATTTCACTTGAAATGTTTTTCAGAAATCCGACAACACCAAAACAGGTTGTTCTGTGATCTTCCTCTTCAACAAATTAAAACTCTTCTCAGCCTCTTTTGTCTAGTGAAAAGATTTATGTCTTTTCTTCACTGTATCCATCATCGCTGTGTTGATTCCACTGAAATTTCTAATGAACTTTCGGTAGAAACTAGCCAACCCGTGAAAACTTCTCACCTCAAATATGTTCTTCGGTGATGGCCAATTTTTTATTACCTCCACCTTATCTGGGTCCATCCTCAACTCATTTGCAAAAATAAAAAACTCCAAGTAAATGAGTTATGTCTTCATGAATGAGGATTTCTTCATATTTATCAACAACTTCTCCTACTGCAATTTCTGCATCACTGTAGCCAAATGCTTCAGATGCTCCGCTGTTGTTTTACTAAAAACTAGTATGTCATCCAAATACACAATGACAAATTTCCCGATGAACTCCTTCAAGACTTCGTTCATCAACCTCATGAAGGTACTTGGTGCATTTTTTAAGCCAAACAGCATAAGAAGCCATTCATACAAACCCTCGTTTGTCTTGAATGTTGTTTTCCATTCATCACCTTCTCTCATGTGAATCTGGTGATAACCACTTTTCAGATCAATCTTTGAAAACTACCTTGCTCCACTCAAGCAATCCATCAGATCGTCCATCCTCGACAAAGGAAATCTGTACCTGATGATTATTTTGTTGATCGCCCTTGAGTCGGTACACATCCTCCAGCCTCTGTCTTTCTTCGGACTGAGTACTGTTGGAACAACACATGGACTCAAGCTTTCCCTGACTAACCCTTTGTCAAACAAATCCTGGACTTGCCTCTTAACTTCTTCATTCTCCTGCGGCGTAAGTCTATACGCGGCTTTGTTTGGAAAACTAGCTCCTGGTATGAGATCAATATGATGACTCACACTTCTCATCAGTGGCTACGAACGAGGTAATTCGTCCACTACTATGTCAGCAAACTCTTCCAGCAATTCCTGAACCTCCTCTGGAAAATCATCCATTCTTTTGCTAGTCATAACAATCCTCGGCTTTCTGACCACAATGAACTGTGGGTCCTCCTTATTCTTAACCTCGGTAAGGAGTTCCTTCCCACTCATGAGAAGTACTATGTTGCTTACTTCTGGTTTCACATCCTTATCCTTTATCGGAAGCAACATGTGTGTCCTCCCATTCTTATCCAGGGTGTATGTGTTCGTTCGCCCATCATGAATCACATTTTTGTCGTATTTCCATGATCTACCCAGCAATAGATGACAAACATCCATAGGAATGACATCACATAATATCTTATCATTATATCCTCCTATCTTAAATTCAACCAAGCATTGTTTTGTAACAGTTACTTGGTGTCCTTTTTGTAGCCATGAAACTTTGTATGGGCTTGGATGATCAGTCATCTCTAGCTCCAGTTTCTCTACCATCTCTGTAGAAAAGAGATTGTCCATGCTACCGCTTTCCACAATGACCTTTCATGCCCAACCCTTGGTCTTGCAAGCTATTCTGAAAATTCTGGTCCTTTGGACTGAACTTTCCACTTCTTTCTCTGGTGTCAAAAGGACTTTTCGCATCATCAGTGACCTTCCACCTTCAACATCTTTCGCCTCAACATCTCGCCTCTGTTCCTTGGTGATGTGAGTTTCTCCAGTTTCTTTCTTTTTCTCTGGACACTCGTAGGACTTGTGCCCATTATTTCTGCATGTCAAGCATGTGATTACTCCACCTCTTCCTCTTCCTCTACCTCTGGTATGAGGAAACCTACTATTATCAACATATCCTCCTCTCTGCTCAGTATGTTTTTCTCTTTTCTCAGTGTATTTCCCTCGCTGTGAACTTCCACCTCTCTCTGTCTGAGTCTGAGGTTTCTTCCAGTTGTCCCTAGGCTTCTGAGTTCTTTCCTGGGCAACTGATTTTCCCCTGGGTTGACTTCTGCCTCTTCCCCTCTGACTCTGCTTTCGGCTCAGCTTCTCTTCAGCTTTTAGAACCATCTGGTAAGCATCTTCTACTGTTCGGATGGTCACCATACTCATTTCATCCTGAATCTCATATCTCAGGCCATTCATATACCTGGCCACTTTTTATTCATTGCTTTCATGATGACC
>SNQJ01S0094158.1:9330-20256 GCA_010110895.2 Picea sitchensis
AATCTCTAAATATTGCCCTGGGGGGCAGCTCAATTGGCAAGTGCCGTGAAAATGAAGTTCCATGAGGTTTCTAGTTCAATTTTTCCCGACTTACCTTGTGTACCGTGTAAGGGGCATCGTGGACACACCTGGAGGTTATAGGGTTAACGGTTGGATGCATCGTGGGCACACCTGGAGATTATAGGGGTACAAAAAAAAAAATCTCTAAATATTACTTGGAAAATAATAAAAACTTTTTTTAATTTTTTAATAAATAAAAATCAACAATAACATGTAAAAAACATTACTATATGAAATTTTTAGAAAAAAAAAAAATCTATTTTTAAATTAAAATTATATTCTCAAAGAGTTTTGTCTCATTGACAAATATTTTGCCCAATTAAAAATAAAATAAATAAAATTTGAGCTTTTGCTCGACTTCATTGCGTGTACGAGTCAATCATTGAAAAATATGTGACTCAATCGAAACATTTCAATATAAGTTGCAATGTATTTTGCGAGAAAACTCGTTCCCACGACTTTAAAACAACTTTGAAAAAATGGATAGAGATAGGTGACCTAATTTGTAATCTCTAAAACAACATCATAGTTTTGTTTTGTTTTAATTGATTATTTGCAGGAGGGAACTATTTAAATGTTCAATAATACTCGCAACAACGATTAAACTAGCTTTTTTAATTTTCTTATTTCAACCTTTTTCGAAGAAGAAAAAACGTACAAAGTCTCACACCCACAACATTTTATATAATTATCTTGATATATAATTAAGAACTAAAATAAGAATCCTTTACTTTCGTTTTTAAAAGTTGCATTCTATAAAGCTAAGCTACACAAACTGGTAAGAAAAATTTTAAAAATTATTTAAAATATATATATATATGTAATGATTTTTTTGAGACATTTACTTTAAATTAAGAAAGTGTTAGATTTATAGATTATTTTTATATAATTTGATTATTTAAGGGTTTTTTTAGCCTGCTGAATTTATTTCTACATTTGAAAATAAATCTTAAACAATAAAAAATAATAATAATTTTGAACAAATTTATATGACCAGATTCCAAAAAAAAAATCATTTTAAAAAACAATTAAACAACCCCTTACACAATATGGTAACTGACTCCCGGCACCATTTGTCGTTGACGGCTTTTGTGCAGGGAAACAATAGAGCGGGCACGTAAATCCGGTTGGCTCACTTGTCACTCCCGAACATGTCAGCACAGTCCTGCACCCAATGTAATGGATCTCCCCGTTGTATTTTTCAGAATGTTCCAGGGCTCAGTTAGAAACGCCGTTAAATCTCCCGTTATCTGTTTTGGCTTAACTTTTCCTCCAAAATATGTAATAATGTGCKTTGTCGTGAGATATTAAATTTCTTTCATACTGTTATGCGGCTAGATGCGTCCTTAATTCTTTGAAATACGATATTTTTTTGCTTATTATTTACGGGAAAAAGGATTCACGGGTCTATGTTTTTAGTGTAAAGTTCCCTCTTTTGATTTTTAGGTGGACCAGCTTCCTCAATCATTTAACCGTCTTTTTCACCACCGACAGAGTGGCCTTTAACCGTCTTTTTCACCACCGACAGAGCAGAAGCTGAGTTCCTTGTTTTCTAAGAGAATTATCGAGTGCGTAAAATTTCATTCTTCGCGAATTTTGCGCGATCAAATCCAATCTCTCATACTGTTGAAGTGTCATCTCATATATATTAAGATTGATATTCTCTCCCGGAGACAAAATTTTAGATTTGATTTCGTAACTTTGTATCCCTATATATATTTTGTAATTATGGTACTCAATCCATTTCCAAGGGCTCATAATTTGAAAGCCCCACATAGTGTAATTTAAAATTTAGCAACATCATTTCATATGATTATGAAATAGCATTATATTTTGATTGTGTATAATTTATTAATCATCAGTGATGTTTTACTTTGGGAGTTTTGGGGAAGGTTGCCAAGATGTCAAAATTGATCGGTAAGATTTAATTGTTATTATTTTTTGTTTTACTTTAATCTCATATTAAAATAAATATAAATATTTTAAATTGTTATAAATATTTTAAATTGTTTTTACTTGTGTATGTTTCATTAATCATATGATGTTTTACTTTGGGAAGGTTGTTAAGATGTCAAAATTGATTGGTAAGATTTAATTGTTATTATGTTTTGTTTTACTTTAATCTCATATTAAAATAAATATAAATATTTTAAATTGTTTTTAGGAAAAAATTCTATATTTGTATTAGTATAAAAAATATATATTTTGAGATGTTTATGGTTTTTAAAAGTGTTTTTAAACCTTTTATATAATATTAACATTTTTATGTTCAATCTATTATTATCAAAAAAAACTATAAGTTTTCTTGTTTAGTTATATCTAGAGCCTCTTCAAAAAGAAACAAAAAGTCATTAAAAAAAGTACATTAGTCTTTCATCTAGAGATAAGTGAAAGTTTATCATTATATAACAAGAGATAAGTGAAAGTATATCATTATACAATCATTGAGATAGAAACTATAATGGCTACAATTAGGCCCATGGTCCATAATTATATTCTGTAGTATGTCCATTCTGGATTACTAAAATAATCTACGTTCCTCATTCCAACCCAATGCCATTTTTTGAGAGCCCATCTGCAGCATTATTTTTGTCCCTGTAAATATGGGGCAAATATATGTGAGAAAGATGTCAGTAGATTGAGAACTTCGTCATACAAGAGTCATAATGTAAAATTCCCGAGTGATTTCTTTGCGCATCCATTGGATAACCATATTTCACTCTCCAAAAATTTGTAATTGGGTTACTCCATATTCTTGTGCAAGTTTCAAGACCAACTTGAAAGTTATCAATTCACAAGAGTTGTTAGTTTCTTGACCAATTCCAACTTTAAAAGAAATACGGTGATTTCAAGATAAGTATAATATGTCTCTTGAGCCTCGGGTTCCACTGTGAGGCACCATAAAAAAATCCCATGGAATATCCGTATTTATAGCCACTTCACCTTGCATATGAAAGATAGATTTTTCCTACATTTGTGGGTAGTCATTTAAAATATTTAAGGATTGGAGAACACATTTGAGAGGCAGTGTATCTTTGTCTTCAAACAATTTAAGATTTCTAGCAAGCCATAATCTGTAGACTATGTTAAGTGGAAGTGTTATGACCATAGAAGTCTCATTTCTATTACCCCAAGTCATGAATGTAACGTCCCCAACCTCCAAGTTGAGCCACGCCACAAAAAAAAATCTTTGATACCATTTATTAATTACCATGCCCTGCATATGCAATGAATATGTAGTTCTAATAGCATGCAATCCATGCATAAATATGTACAATTAAGCCACAACAAAGTTAGCATAAGTAACCACACAGAAAACATCATAACACATAAAATAACACTTAACTTTTAATTAAAATCACTGACTAGTTGCAGACCGCAAATGTTCCTCCCAACTATAGACTATGTTGTCCATGCAGTCTCAACAACAAGTCATCCCCGAGTTGGGGCTATGACTACACCAGGGCAAAGGTACTCTCACAAGTCCCACTAAGGTCATACAACACTCAGTAAAATAAGACAAGGCCAATGGCACCAACTCTAGCAGCAGTTCCCCCTCACAACCTCTCATTCACCATAGCCTATCCCACCCCATGAAGTGTACCCATTCTTTGCTCAACAGTCCTTCAATTGTACCACTTCCCTTACGGGGCTTCAGGAACAAGTCGACCAGGAGGTCTAGGGGCTCTATGGAACTTGGAACACAAGGTTGCTCTCAGAGAGTTATGGCACCCACTAGACCAGCACAGAGGGAAACCAATCCCAACAATTTTCTCACCCAAAAAAGAATGCTCCACGGGCCTGACAAACTACTTCTTCAACCCAAACTAGCAAGGATTTACTCGGTAACAACAACTTCACCAACTCACACTCTCCCCGAAAATGTTAGAGATGATAGCATGGAATGAATGAGTGAATGATTAGAATTACATTAAATTCCCCACATTATATATGCATGTGCCCTTTTTGACAATTGGCACTCAAGGGACTACTTTGTCCTCCACTTGGTAATTTGTTTCCCCACTTAGGAACTTAGCATAAAATAATTTATTATGAATTAGGACTCGGGAATAATATTATTTATTCCTTCGCTTAAGCCCCCTTGACTTAGCCCTTTTCCCCCTCAAGTCCTAGCCCCCTTTCCCTCTCATGGAGTCCTAGCCCCCCATACTCTTTCGTCTAACTTGGTTTGCAGCAGTGATGTATTTTATTAATATATCTGAGCAATTACAATATACAATGCGAGGCTCGTCGACCTTTCATCGTATTGACTCTCCGGCTTAATAATCACATAGGCATTCTGGCCAAAACATATATACACAAGCACTCTGGCCCATAATATCCTGGCTCACCATCCTCTAAAACATATGTACAATTACAACTTGGGGTTGAAGCCCTGCATCTTTCCTACTCGTGGTTTGGACTATTTCCAATTCCATTGTCTCTAGACCTCTCGGATGCTTCCTTAGCACCCAATTCTACCTCATACTTGGATAATTGCAATTTGCATCAAGGTTCCCATAAAAATTACAATTGATGCATCTAAAAGGTATCCCTTCATAGTCCAGATTGAGATGGAAAACATCAACTTCGCTTCTAATTTCCAACAACTCTATCAAACCTTTGCTCACCTCTAACCCTACCAAGATTTGAGCCATGCCATAACACCCAAACTCTTGAAAGGATAAGTCTTCTTTGTAAAAAGTACCTAAAGGGTTACCATTTTTTTGAATACCTTCTCGGACCACAAAATCAATGGAAATCCTGGAATATGAACCCCTATCGGAAGAATGTGCACACTAGCTAATTGTGATACCCACTTCCAATGACAACACAATATCTTTTTTTGCTTCTTTGACCATCCTAAAAACCCAAACCAACAACCCTTTTGCCAAAATCGTGGTGCCTGGAGAGGCCACCACCACTTGCTTGAAATTTAACTTGGTCCAATTCTCCAATCCTCACTACTCATCCTCTTCCCAAGAAAACATTCTACCAGACCTGATACCCCATTTCCGTAATGTCATTGCATTTAGTTTTCTCACCCAAGTTCAGGGTAATGCCCTCTTGTGCCTTTTTTATACATTTATGTCTCATTTGTTTTCTTGATCCCTCTTGAGACTAAAATCCTATCACCTCTAAGTCCAAAGATGGGACACCACTTAGTAATTCCATATCCAACATAGTGCTTACAAAACCGGAACTAGGAACACAATCTTGTAGATCGATCGTAGAATTGCAAAGGAAATCAATCTCTTGATAAGTCTTAGTCAATGTGTTTTCATATCCATACCTAGAGTGCAATAAACCATCATCCTTCGATGTCCCTGCAATTAAGGTTGATGGATCCACATGATTGGGTTCATAACTCCAAGCATCAGGAAATACACTTAAGCAGTTATGGTTCTTGGATTGATCACCAAGAAGTCTTGTTGCCCTAATCTTCGTTTGTCTCAAGGTTTTGACACCATGTACACTCAATTCCTACACCAACTCACCTAGAATCACCATGGTGGCCTTCTCTAAGGGTATAAACCCTAGGTGGTGTAGCTTGTTGGAGTCCTGCAACGCATCCACGGACCTATAACAATGTTGGAGTAGATCGCCTAACCCTCCCATGGATCATCGGTGAAGTCGATAGCTTCCTCTTCATAACTTGTTTTGTCTTCCACGTGTTTTAAGTCTGAACTCAATAGTGACAAATTCACCCTATGTCCACCTTGGCTACTCTTGCGGAAAACCTATTACATAAACCCCATCCTCTGTAAAGATAAAGTTGAATCAATTACTTACTCTATCTACTTAACCTTTGAGCAAGTGTAGTGAAACTACAAATTCTTATTATTTGAATTTGATATCCTTGTCCACTTTCCTTTCATATTCTTTGCAATCTTGAGAGTACAATTGAGTAGCGTCTCGATTAGCAGGAGAATCTTAGTACTCGGTGACTTTGACGCTCAATGTATTCAACTCAATCTACAATTGGTTAACGAGTTCTAAACGCCACTCGGATCCAAGCTGAGATCCATGCCAATGGTTGATGATCTTGGGATGTAGAAACATGAATGACTAAGGAGCAAATAGGTGGTCTCCTTCTTCATCTCTGGACACACTTGTCCAAGGCATTATGATCTGTTCAAGGTGTCCTTACCTTAGTGGGATTGGAGGTAGGTTTAGGGTTCCTCTCCTCAACATTGTGCATTTTACCATTCAAGAAATGTCTAGGGTTTCCAATTCGTGATAGGGAAAGGCAACAATGACATTCTTCTTTAGATATAAGCTTTTACATATGGGTCAAAGAGACTTCTGATTTCTCCCACCATCTTCAATGAATGGGCTAGGGTTCGCAGAGAAATGTGAGGTTTTGACACCATGTACACTCAATTCCTACAGCAACTCACCCAGAATCACCATGGTGGCCTTCTCTAAGGGTACAAACCCTAGGTTGTGTAGCTTGTTGGAGTCCTGCAATGCATCCACGGACCTATAACAACGTTAGAGTAGATCGCCTAACCCTCCCATGGATCATCGATGAAGTCGATAGCTTCCTCTTCATAACTTGTTTTGTCTTCCACGTGTTTTAAGTCTGAACTCAACAATGACAAATTCACCCTATGTCCACCTTGGCTACTCTTGCGGAAAACCTATTGCATAAACCCCATCCTCTGTAAAAATAAAGTTGAATCAATTACCTACTCTATCTACTTAACCTTTGAGCAAGTGTAGTGAAACTACAAATCCTTATTATTTGAATTTGATATCCTTGTCCACTTTCCTTTCATATTCTTTGCAATCTTGAGAGTACAATTGAGTAGTGTCTCGATTAGGGAGAATCTTAGTACTTGGTGACTTGGACGCTCAATGTATTCAACTCAATCTACAATTGGTTAACGAGTTCTAAACGCCACTTGGATCCAAGCTGAGATCCATGCCAATGGTTGATGATCTTGGGATGTAGAAACAAGAATGACTAAGGAGAAAATAGGCGGTCTCTTTCTTCATCTCTGGATACACTTGTCCAAGGCATTATGATATGTTCAAGGTGTCCTTGCCTCAGTGGGATTGGAGTAGGTTTAGGGTTCCTCTCCTCAACATTGTGCATTTTACCATTCAAGAAATGTCTAGGGTTTCCAGTTCGTGATAGGGAAAGGCAACAATGACATTCTTCTTTAGATATAAGCTTTTACATATGGTTCAAAGAGACTTCTGATTTCTCCCAACATCTTCAATGAATAGGCTAGGGTTCACAGAGAAATGTGAGGCTCGATTAAGCTCGTTCCGAATCAATTGCCCCTATCTCATTTCATTTAGATAAGAAAAGAATAACAAGATTCATTTACTTTGTCAATGGTGTAGGGGTTAGCCAAGTTAAACTAAATGGATGAGTGAATATGAAAGGGTGGAATTTTTTTGCCCTAGTCTAAATTTTCTAAGTTTTGGTCCTTTTCGGGGGATATTTTTCAAGGGTATTTCCCCGAGATACAGAAAAATACAATTTAAAAAACAAAAAATTGTGATTTAGTGCAGATTAATATTGCCAGATTTCAACAAAAAAAACAAAAACATAAAACAGTTAGAAAACTTCTTTTTTTTAAATTGAAATACCTATGTAATACTTAATCCTCATCAATACCGGCGCACATCCGAGTAACACGTTGGAACCAAAAAAATCTTGGGAAGAAAACCGCACAGAAGGCGGGGTTTTTTCGCTTATGGAATGATGGACCACTCTATGGAGAGTTGAGACTGCCAGCTACAGCAATAACAGCTGCGCACATTCCCATCCTTGGCCTTGGACTTCCTATGTGGACAAACAAACCATGTGCGCATTCAATCCATTTTTCACGGTTCAACCTCTCTCACATTAATGCGAGTTAAATATTCCAAATTGATGAATAATGGTTAAGATTTTTAAAGAAAATATCTTACATTTAGTAAAACAATAACCAAACTACGACCTTATGCATTCCAATTCAAGTATCTGAACGTCTTTGTTGTCGGTAAAAACCTTATCACGGATAAAGAAAATATTTCAATATTAAAATTTTAAAATATGATTTTACAAATTTATTTTAAAAAAATAATTAAAAAAATTTCAATATTAAAATTTTAAAATATGATTTTACAAATTTATTTTAAAAAAATAATTTATTTTTTTAATTAATTTAATATAAGTTTTTAAAAATACATTAAAATCACATTATAAAAATACATTATTATTATTTAAAAAATAAATTGAAATAAGGTAATTTATATTATCAAAATGGTTATAACATATCTAAACAATACTAATAATGTTTTTAAGTTTCAAACTCATTAAGTAGGTCCATAGAAAGTATATAATTTGCATATATCACAAAAATTTCGATACTAATAATGTTTTTAAGTTTCAAACTCATTAAGTAGGTCCATAGAAAGTATATAATTTGCATATATCTATTGACAAAAATTTCGAGTTTTTATTGTAACTATAGATTCTATAAAAAAAAATGTCTATTGTTTACTTTAAAAAAATATTTATTAATGAGAAATATGGTGGCTTATAACCTTTTCTATGTCTATGTGAGTTGGTTGATTTTAGAAGTATGATCTCCATATCTTAAATGAGTTGGTGCATAATATCCTCCTTCTATTCCCCTTGATCTGAGTTTATGGACCGTCATTGATTGGATCTCTATACTGAGCATCTTTGTTCAAATTCATCACCAAGTTCCTTATTATTGCATTATGCTTCAAAAAAGGCAAGTTGATACTTAACCTAAACTAAAGTGTCCATAATAACTCCAATTTGAGAAATGCATTATTATTCAAATTCATGAACTTTAGTAGTAAGAGAGAAAATAGTTGTATGTTTACTTGTATCATTAAAATAGTTGTTATGTTTCCTTGTATCATTTATTAATGTGTCATGAGGATCCTCTTAAGTTCTTACAAATCACAATGATCCGTGATATATAATCCAAAGCCAAAAAACACAAATGAAAGTTGATCATTTACAATTCAACAAACCCATGGCATTGAACCTAACGTTTTTTTGTAGAATTCCAACACAAAACTCAAAGAAGCAACACCAATAACCACCCCCAATTCGAGTTCCATCTGCCAGCTCTATGGCACAACCAGGGTAGCTTGACACCACGTGGGAAAACCCGGATCCCCGGGCCACAACTTGCTACAACACACAGTCCCCTCATGCACGGTCTTAAGCAGAGATGGAGTGTCTTAACTTCGGCTAACCTGGACTCAAGTTTGATGGTGACAGACAGGAAACTCCACCCATGGGAGAAGCCACACAAAAGTCAGGACTTGATTAAGAGGCTAAGTTCTTTTAATGGCGGAGGGGATCATACCAATATGCAGTTGGTAATGGCGGCCCTCCAACACATTTCCAAGTTGTGGGAGTTAAAGAACCAGCCAAGGTCGAGGCTTGAGTATTCAATGCATCATAAAATATGCAGTACCTTCGACATCATGGAAATTGGGGACCACTCGAATCATCTAGTTCCGGACATCCAAACTAAATTCTGCAGAGCTGCAAGGAACACTCAGCAACACGAAAATCAACCAAACCGAGGGTGTATTTACCCAAATGAAGACCATCCTCAAGTGCCCAGGGACACTTGGAAATAATGGAGAAAGCGCTAGTTGTAAGTGCCAGTTATAAGTTTCAGTTGTGAGAGTCAGTTGTGAGAGTCAGTTGTAGGCGTGTTAAGAGTCAGTTGTCTAGTTGTCTTTGGTTTGCATGTCGCCGACTCGGGAGAGTCTTTTCCTATATAAAGATGTAATCTGTCTTCATTGAATAATAAGAAGTGAGCGTAGCCTCACCGTGTTTGTTTGCGTGGTATATTTTATGTTGGTATCAGAGCCACGGGGAGAAGTGCGAAAATTCTTGAAGTTTGCAGGTCCCTCCTCTGGTAGGGTGCGGGGACATATTACTCGGCCTTCACGCGCATAGAAAACGGAAAAATTCCCGCAGGCCAAGACAACGTTACGGTGCATAGATATTTGGGCATTCCCACAGGCAGAGTACTCGAGACGTGCGAACACCTCACAGCCAAATACAGAGTGAAGTGCGAGAACTGCGAACTCCCCGCAGTCAAGTAAGTCATGAGTTTTTTATATCAGATGCGTGGAATTTTTTTTTTTTTGTGAAGCTTTGCATGCGCTGGTAGAGGACTCTTGCGTGAGTGTTTGTGCAAAGCTGCGTGAGAAAGGTGCGTAAGAACGACTGCATGAGTTTACTTGCGTGAGAAAATCCTATTACATGGAAGAGTTTTGAAAAGTGTGGAGTTTGAATGCGTAAGGTTATATGTGCATGCGTGAGTTTAATTCTGGTGCATGCGTGGATATGGATATATGGATGCGTGAGTTTTAAGTGGATATTTGTTACATTAGAGTGGATATATGTTAAAGTGGAGCATTTAATGGTGTGAAGTTATAATGTTTATTCATTTTTTATTAAAAGTGAATGCATGTGGAGTTTTTATAAAAGTTTTTATATATGAGCTTTAATTTTTTAAGTAAAGCTTTGAATGGGAGTGAAACATTGTATTATTTTATTAACTGGATACTTTTTAAAACTTAAGGTGAATTTTTAAAAAGTTTTTTTTAAGGAGGGAGTTATAAGTTGACATTGCCGAATGCATGCATGATTTAAGTTGATAATAGAAATATAGTTGAATCAGTGGATTCGAAAGGCAGAGCGACGGACTACTCAGCACTTGACAAAAAGTTGCATATCCTTGGTGATTTTCTTGCAGAGACTAAATTGCAGCGATGGCGAATCCGCTGGCAGAGACCTACCTCAACGAAGCCAACAAGTTAGATGGCTCGAACTTCATTAACTGGAAATTCAAGATGCAGACG
>SNQJ01S0094159.1:3612-14310 GCA_010110895.2 Picea sitchensis
GAAGAACTCCTTCATCTTTCTGTCATAGTATCTTTTGGTTAGGTATTTCTTCTCAAAATACCTCTTAAACTCCTTCCACGTGACCTCTTTCTCTCTGATGTGTTGCACCTGCACCAACTGATCCCACCACATGGATGCTTTTCCTTTCAGCTGGTACATTGCAATTATTCCTTCTGCATGGGCAGAATAATTCTGCAGTTGGAAGTATTTCTTTATACTCAACAACCATATTTCGACATCTTCTTCCTTCTTATGTTCACCATCGAACGTAGGCAGTTTAATCTTGTTGATTTCCCCTTTCAATTCATCCCTTCCAGATTTTCGGTGCTTTCTAGTAGGAGACGAGCTCGAACTACTACGTGTTCCCCTACTGGAATGTCTTTGGGAGTGACTAAGATGTCGGCTACCACTCCTCGACCTCCTTTTCCTCTCGGGAGTCTTGACGCTTCTTGATCTCCTTCTTCTCCCAGGGGTTCTGTGACTCTCCGTCTTACTTGAGTCTCTTCCCTTCTCAAGTTTCCTCTCTATTCTTTCCAGGCTCTTCAAAAATTTTAAGTTTGATACACCCTGTCGATCCCTGACTTTCATGAGCTTTCGGCTATCAGCTCGGTGAGCGTGGGCCTCTCTTTGCAATCCTTCAATGATTTTCATTATGCGTCCTTCCTTATCCTTTTCTTTTCCGTGCCCATTGGAGTTCGATCCTTCCACTTCCACATTGACATTCTTTCCTTCCTGTTCGTCTCTTGTTTCGAAGGCAATCTACACCTTTTCCCATTCCATACTCGGCGTTGGTTAACTGGAGTCCTGACCCTCGTTGAACTCTGCACACGCACTGTGCAATTCAATTCAAAGTTTGTCAGGCCATTAAAACTTCATGAACAATCAACAACATTTATACACCAATACGAACAAGAACAAAAGACATTTCGATTCAAATAAGTTTTCTGAGCTCTCATTCGGCTCTGCAATTTTCGGGTGTTCGAAACTTTTGTTTTCGACATTTCGGGACTTTTGGGCCTTCAGGTTTTTGGTACCCAGGGCTTCGGGTTTTCGGCACCCGGGAGTTTATTTTGCAGTGACTCCCAACCTTTTATCATTTCAATTCCCGAATTCCAAAAAATCGGTTTCCTTATTCTCCAGGCCCACAACATAGTTGTCGTCCTTAAAATCCGCTACGATTCTTCTGTCTTCAGGTATTTTGGGACTTCGAGACTTCGGGTTTTCAGTCCATGAGGCTTTCAGACTTGATTTCCTTTTTAATCCCCCAACTTTCGAAATTTTGATTTACTTTACCCTCCGGGCCCACATAGCACAGTGGTCACCCACAACCACGGTGGCACGTGGCACGTTCATGAGGGTCCACGTCGCTTTTAACGATGTCATTGGGTCCCACCACTCTCGCTTTTCTTCTCGACCCATTGGCACATGGTACATATCCATGTGTCCACGTCCATTCCTAGTAAAATCCAACGGTCATATCTTTCTCAGATCTACGGTGCAAATCCTTTCGGCGTTTCGGGCATCGGAAGTTCATGCATCCACACATATTGAACTTCCATTTGCTGAAATCCCGAAGTCACTGTCTATTTAACTACTTGATCCAATGGTCAAGTTCTTCTCCCCACGATCTACGGTGTAGGTTGTTTCAGGATTTCGGGGTTTTGGGTTTCGGAGATGTTCACCTCTCCTCACTTCCCATCTCCCAAATGTCGATTTTTTCCTGGAAAATTAATGGTCCAGATCTCTCTTAGATCAACGGTTATGATCCCATCATGAATTCACGTTTCATGAATTCTCACGAACTCACCCTTTGACCTTTTCAAGTTACGAGTCAATGAAAGGTTGATCGCTCTCCATGCGTTCTTTCTGATGGACGGTCTTGACTAATTCAGGATTTTGTGTATCGTGATTTCCGCACTCCTGTGCAACTCCAAAGGGCTGTAAACCCCGTGCACACTTTCCAGATCTGACGGTCACGAGGGTTCACCTTCCCTACCGAACAAATCCTAAAGCTCCAGCACTTCTGGTGTGGAGTCCTCTCTCCCTGTGGACTTATACCACACTGGCTACGGTTTCATAACGCCGCTATACCTCCTGAGCTTAAAAACTCGTCAAGTAACTCCTTGACACTTTGGAGCAAACCAGGGTCCAAAATTGGCCTTCCAGACCCAATTTCCCCTCGYATTCTCGGTCCAAAGACCACTCCACTGGCCCATCTAGGTTTAGTGTCAAAACCTTGGCTCTGATACCAAACTGTAGCACACCTTTTCAGCTACCAAGGCYACAATCCCCCTTCTAGAAGGAAACTTTAACACCACTTGGTACATAACTCATACAGGTATTATATAATCCACATGCATTTAAACAAATAAACACATTCTACACAGAGTATTCTTATGAGTTACTGCCATAATTAACAATCAATAACATTTCATACTAATTCATATACACAGCGGAAATCATGATAACATAAGTAGTAGAGTCATGAAAAACATGATTAAAACATAATCAGATACTTATCTTTTAACAGTGGTAGAATCCACCAACCAAGTGCAGGCCTTCCACGAACCTCCCAGCCTTAGACCACACTGCTCATCAGCTCAGCAGTGGGTCACCCCCGAGTTGGGACTAAGCTCCACCCCGAGACAAGGAATCCTAGGTTAGGCTGAGGTTACACGGAAAAAAACACACAGCCACAAGAAGGGATTCTCTCCCAGGAACCACCCACACTCACTGCCCACAGACCCTCATTCTGCACATGCATGTTCCACCCCAGGAGTATACACGTTCTCTGTCACCTGGATAGTCCTTCGGCTGCTAACCTCCCTTGCCTTGGGTTACAGCAACAGACTGGACCGGAATTCTCCGGGCTCTGTAGCAGCTACAGGGTTCCTTCCAGCAGTTCTCTTCTTCCTCTGCGCACTCTCTCGCCTGGAGAGAATCGCTCACAGGTCAACATACCTCCCATGCAGTCCACCACTGCGTGGCCACACAACCAACGAAAAAACAGACACGACTTTTTCCATAGGCTCAGCAATGAAAAAATGCCTCAGGGTCACGGCTTCGGGACAAAGATCTCACGCACAGGCTCGATCTCGGGCAATGGATGCACACGGATTCTCCAGACACAACACGGGCTTTTCCCCTTCAAACAGAGGTGAAACTGGCTCTTTTAGAATCGATCACAGGCTTCTGGTTCAGTACGGAGGTATACATGAGTTTTTTCAGTTCAGAAGGTGTACGAGGTTTTTCTGCAGAGCCCGGGTCAGTCGTACTACTCAGAGCCCGTACACCCTCAGGCAGTCCACTCGAATGAGAGAGTGCACCCCCCTCACGGTCCACCCAAACTTTTTTATTCGCATGCACCAGGGTCGACACTTGTCGCCCTGGAGACTGCATGTGTTCCACCAACATGCATCACCTTCCCTTGGTCAGGAACTTAGGATAAAAAATATAAATGGCACATGTTCTTTTGGAATAATAATAAAATATTATTCCTAGGCTTAAGCCCCCCCCTAGGCTAAACACTTAGCCCATTTTTCCCACCTTCCCGCCCCTAATCCCTTGCCTTCTCTGTGGAAACTCAGTCCCCCTTCACTCATTCATCGTGGTCGGTCTGCACCTGGCGGTATTTACAATTTTATTAAATGTTTTTGCATATATACAAGTACAAAATCAGGCCCTTGGCCTCCAACCCTTGGGTTTTCTGGCCTAAAATCACATAATCCCACCGACTTATAGAAACTTGGCTCACCAACCTATAACACATATTTACAGTTCATTTCATATATCAGATTTACAACTGGGCTCGGCCTTGGGGAGATTACAAAATTTCATCGAATTTTCCCCACATACAAATTGCCGCATTGTGAAGGAGTTTTCCTTCAAGATCAACCCTTTTCAGGATTAAGCCATCCGATGTATGGAGCGTCAAGAGTATGTTTTGGTAACTTACTTTTCCACCTTCTCTCATTTCTGTGTTGACGAAGCTCTGAAATTAATTTATGTACATTTGGCCTCTTCCGATGTTTTGATATCGCTCATATTTGGAGAAATTAAATCCTGCATGATTCAAGAAAAACTCAGATCCAAAATTGTGGTAAAAAGCATGAACCAAAAATGAAAACAAAAAACATGCATGGAAATTGCAGAAAATCATGAGAATCATGTTGGGTTCCATCTGCTTACCCATCTATTCTTAGGTTTTATCCTTCCATTACATATCCAGATATTCTTCTTCAGACTCTGTCTTCACCAACAAAGCTTACGACATGATTAAGATTCGCCCCTTTGATAATGTGGCCCTCTTCCAACCGCCTACTATTGTTGGCCTTTTTTACTCACTGATCCCAAACATGCCATTGAAATTTGATTCTTTCCTTCGTACTTATCAGGTTAAGACATTATAGGTCAACAACATACTACTGCTTACCTTTATTACTTACAACCATTCTTACTTACTGTGGATTCATAAATCTTGACGTTGTCCATGGCCCTTATCTTCTTTCTGATATCAGGGTGAAATCATGAAGATGGGTTACACTTTTTATTGTTTTATGAGAAAACAAACTGTATTTTCACAAGTTCTTCAACTTCCGGCATACAAAAGTATTTTTTTTATTTAGAATTTCACTTTACAGTAAAAACAAAACTTGTGAGTCCTCGAGGTGTAGGACAGTTGGTGACAGAGTGTGCTGTTAAGGCGCTCCGTGATGTTAAAGTCACCGGTTCGAAACCTGTGGGACACAAAATCCAACCATGTTAAGGGTTGGTGTGGCTCAGGCCGGGTGCGATCCTCGGGTGATATTGACGGCTTATATGCCCCTGAGTCACAGTTTCTTATCCACAGGTTAGTCCCACATGTCACGGACAAACTAACCAAAAAAAAAAAAAAAACTTGTGAAGAATTTTGTTAGCTTTCCAATGACTATTTTTCAAAATTTTTTAATCACGATTTGATATGTCAATTTGATAATTGTTTAACGGTATGTTCCTTAAACATGAAAGGAATGATAATGAGTTACTTTTTCCTACAACAATGTATCTATTATTAAACTTATGTTTTTAAGAAATGAAATACACTGCAACAATCTTCAGAGATTCTATTTTATTATGACTATAATTTTGAATCTAATGGATGAATATTATAATTTCTAATTTTTTTTGAGGTTGACCAAGTTGAAAACGTTGCATATTTTAAACACATGTTTTTCTACACCTTGTATCTATCTTAATTTTTACTTAAAACTAAAATCTAAATATACCCTTTTGAAAAGAACAGTTTAAGGATTATGAATATATTTTTTTCCACGATTTTACGGTAATATCTTATTCACAATCAATTGAGAGCTCATCTCACATGGTAAATTCAATCCCTAAATATGTCATAAGATTGGAATTTTTTTATGATTTACACAAAATTTTTAAAGGAGTAGTTAACTGTAAAACGAAAATTTCCTCGCTGCAATATGAAATAGTAAATTTAGGAACACGTGATCAACCCCAAAACATTAATCTAGGCACAGGGTGCACACAACAAGAAAAACAACATTTATTAAACTGTTTAAAGAATTTAAAGATAGGATCTGAAAACATTTGATCCAAACATAATACAACATGTAATTCTCATGAAACCTCAAGCCCAACCGTTCCAGCAAAAACTAAGAAAGATGCACCCAAAATTAGAGCCTACAGTCAAGAAAGAATTGAACAAGTTGTTAAAAACTAAGATCATTTTTCTTGTTCGACATACCTAATAGGTGTCCAATCTAGTCCCGGTAAGGAAGAAGAATGGGGAAATACGACTTTGTGTCGATTTCCACAACTTAAACCGAGCCTCTGACAAAGATAATTATCCCATTCCTCCCATGGAACAAATCTTACAACAAGTATCCGGTGTTGAAAGACTATCCTTATTGGATGGCTTTTCGAGATACAACTAGGTCCTGATGTCTCCATCAAATCAGCTTAAAACTACATTCCATACCCCTTGGAGCACTTATGCTTATCGTAAAATTCCTTTCGGCCTAACTAATGTTGGAGCCACTTTCCAAAGGGCCATGGATTTAGATTTGTGTGGGATTATAAATCATTCGATGGTTTTTTATTTGGATGATGTTAACATATTTTCAAAGAATAAAAAATATCAGTTATCTCACCTAAGGAGTGTATTGGAATGTTGTCGTAAGTATGGAATTTCATTGAATCCCAAGAAATCAATATTTTATGTTGATCAGGGAAAGTTACTTGGTTTTATAGTATCCAAACATGGAATGATGATAGACCCTAAACAAACACAATCCATAGCCAACCTTCCTCCTCCATCATCCAAAAATGCCATGCAGTCTTTTCTTGGTAAGATAAATTTTGTCAGACGTTTTGTTCCTAGTTTTTTCGAGATGGTTAGACCCCTACAGAATATGATAAAAAATGATGTTATTTTTAAATCAGGATCATAGGAAAATGAGGAATTTAATTCCATCATACAAGCTATAACATAAGCTCCATCCTTAATGAGTCTCGATTTTTCCAAAGACTTTACCCTCTACACTTTCGCATCAGATAGATCATACGTTGTAGTACTTACCCAGAAAAATTATGACAATAATTAAATCCCCATTTCATTCATGAGCTATGCCTTTAAAGGAGAAGAATTAAAATATCCAACAATAGATCAACAAGATTTTGTTGTGTTTAAAGCAGTAAAACACTTTATACCCTATCTATTGAAATATATAACTAAAGTTATCACCCCATACCCTACAATAATAAATTTATTGGTTCAAAAATAAATTGGGGAGAAGAGGGCTCATTGGATGACCTCTCTTCAAGAGTATGATATCGAGATTAAACCAGCCCAGATCATTAGAGGTCAGGGTCTTTGCAAATTAGTGGCGGATTCAAGAGATCCACCTAATGATGGCTCTGTTTTATTAAATGAATCAATGCCCCATGAAAATCAAATTTTTTGTACACAAACCACGATGGATTCTTGGTATTCAGACCTTAAATTTTATTTAACACATGGGACTACTCTAGAACACCTCGACCCCAAAAAGAGAAGGGCATTAAGACTTAGACATGCTCCTTTTCAAATTATTAATGATGTCCTTTTTAGAAAAAAAATTGATGGAGTATTATTACGTTGCTTAGAAAATGATGAATCTGAAAAAATTCTAAATGAATCACATTCTAGTAATGTAGGAGGTCATTTTGGTGGCAAAACAACCGCTCATAAATTCCTCAGAGCAGGTTATTACTATCTTGTGTTTTTTATATATGCTCATGACATAGCTCTCAAATGTGTTACATGCCAAAAGGCTGCTGGAAAAGTTAAGAAACTTGCTTTCCCTTTGCAACCAGTGACAATTGATCAACCATTTCAACAATAGGGCCTTGACGTCATCGGTCCAATCAATCCCGCCTCCTCCCTTCAACATAAATACATCCTTACAACAACGGATTACTTCACCAGGTGGTATGAAGCTATACCTCTAAGAGTAGTTAACACTAATTAGGTGATTTCGTTCCTTGAAACTCAGATCATTTCATGTTTCAGAATTCCAAAATCTTTGGTGTTTGACAATGCATCTTATTTTTCCTCGATGGATTTGAATGTTTTTTCTATGGAAAATGGAATTAAATTGAAATATTACACTAGCTATTACCCTCAAGGTAATGGACTCGTTGAATCAACCAATAAGAACTTAATTAAAATCCTTAAAAGAATAGTATCAAAACATCACAAAAATTGTCATATTGTTTTGTTCTACGCACTACGGGTTGATAGGGTTACACCCAAAACAATCGTTGGAAAATCCTCGTTATTTCTTGTATACGGAAGAGAAGTTATTCTCCCTCCCAATTTATTTCTACCATCTTTATAGCTAGCTAAAAGGGTCCAAGAAGAAGCAACTAGAACACAAGATAAACGTAAAATGGATCAACACCAACAAATTGTTAAACGACGGTTCGAAAAAAGCTATTCCACTGATTGTAATTTCGATGTAGGAGATATGGTTCTTAGGTGGGATAAGGCACATCAGGAAAAGGGAGAACATTCAAAGTTCCAGAATTTATGGTTAGGACCTTTCATCATCGCAGAAAAATTTGGTCCTAGATCCTTCTGTCTACAAACTTTAGAAGGACATCAAGACACTTTTCCAGCGAATGGCCAGGTCCTCAAGAACTACTTTTCTTGACTAGACTGAGACAAAACATTTTGTAAATATTTGGTTTGTTGTGTGTTTTTGTTTTCTTTGATTTCTCTAGTTAAATTTTATATTTTACATGTCTCTCTGGATCATTATATTATTGATTCAAGAAGCAATTGTTGGAAGGAAGCATTCATTTCAATACTTATGTTGTTCAAGCAATATGAAATTGTTCAAACAAGTCTTGATATTAATATATAGCTCGGACAATTGATTTTTAAGTCAATTGTCACTTTCGTTTTGTCCTCAAATTATCTTTGTCAGAGCATTACACCAGAGATATGTTTAAATCTTTGAGGATTACGATGATCTTTAGACTTTTTACACGGTCCATATTCTTAAGGAATCACTTTTAATTCCTTTCCCATCCTCTAGAGGATTTGTTAACTAAAATCTAAATCTCTAAACCATGATAAAACTTTCCAATTTTGAAAGAAAATAAATAACATGAGCAGTTGTATGCATGTCTTGCAATTAACCTCTAGTATCACCTCGTTCTATTTGTCATTAAAAAATATATAATTGTATTATTATTTAAATGTGGCATAAGAGGGTTGGAAGCACTTAAGTGTGGTAAATGTGTGTAAAACTCATCGGAGTACTGAACATGCTTGCTGGTAGCGGGAAAATGCACACATGATACCAAGACAACTTTGTTGAGGTACTGATCAGACCTGCTGGCAGCGAAGCAATGTCACGTTGAGAGGTGGCAGGTATATGCTTATAAAATAACTTTTCATGGAAGCATACATCATGTGGATACAACTATTGCATTGGATTAAATCATTTGAGTGGGTTAAATGACATCCCTGCCGAGGCTATGGATGCATGCTGGCAGCAGTGGCTCTGTCAACAATATTAAGTCATTTTCATAAACATTGTGACTCTTTGATTAAAAGATTCTTTTAGGTTATAATCCCCTGCAAATCATATTTTATTTTATGGTTATAACACCGAGCTTATCCTAATATTGTATGGTCTCAAAGTGAATTTATTTTAGGAATCCTAAAACCTTCTTCAAGTCTTATTATTTTCTTCCTAAGATGAAAGCTTACCAGATCAAAGATAATTGCTTCGTCCAGTGAGTCGCCATTTTTTGGCTGCCCAAATTTCATCTTGTTTTGCATCTCTATTCGAAACATACTAGCATCTTTTACTCACTCCCTACCAAGTGTATTCGTCAGATTGATTATTTTTAGGTGAAAAAGTGTGGTTTTAACACTTATTATTTTTTGCTCATTATTTTCTCGTGTTAAGAATGCATTTTTCGTGTGGCTTAATGATTGTTTTTCTTCTTTAAATTCATGACTGCAAAGCTCGCCATAAACTTTATTAATTCATGATGATGTAATTGATAAGCTCGTCTAGGTTGGTTGGTTAGTTTTCATCTGGTCATTTAAGGGGTTTAATGTGGAAGTGGCCAGGGAATTTGCCAAGACCTTTGGTGGCGCTAGGGGTAAGGTAGGAAATGTCCAGTTATAGAGTAATGAGTAGTTTATTTCTCAAGCTATTGGTCTTCCTCTTTCAGGGGATAAATGGTTTAAAAACATTAAGGTTAAGAGCATCCCTTGGCGGTCTATGTTGACATCTTATCAAATGAAATACCATATTAAGGGTATGCCCTTGGAATTCTTCCAGCCCAGATGGCGTGGTCTCTTGTTAATTATCAAACAATTCATAACCTATGAGGGACACTATAGTCTGATATTCTATTTTCATATATGTTTGCTTATGGTTTTCCTAGGGTTTCCTTTAGACTTGTCTTTTTGTTTGCACATAAGTTTGCAAAAGATGTCTAAATTTTATCAACTCCTAAATAAAAATCCTGAAACCAATCTTTTCCATCACGATCTTATTCGTACCCTGGTCGAGTGTCATCTTGCTAGTGTTGGAGACAGTTAAGACAGTTTCCTAGTAAGAAATCGATTTTTATCCCAGCACAACAACCCTGTTGTTGACATTACTTAGGATGCTGAAGAAATTTTACCTCCTCAGACTATACCACATGAGTTTCATATTGAAACTTAGCTCCACAATGATCCTATTTCATCATCTGATCATCAAAACAATGCTTTATCTCCAGCGCAAACAAGACTAAAGAATAAGGAGTTTGTTCCTAAGAGGTCTTTAGAAACTGTCCTAACTAGTTTGAAGGATCGATTACTAGATTATGTTGATTATTAGTCAAAACCTATGTATTCGATGATTGAGGAAAAATCTAAGGAACAAAGAAAAAGAATTGGTGAGTCACACCAAGTCTGCGAAATCGATTTTAGAAATAAGAGGGTCGCTCGTGTTTTGTCCAAGATGATTCGAAATAGAAATAGGCAAAAGGACAACCCGATTCCAACAATCACTATATTGGATCGAGACTCCTCAGAAGACACAAATCAAAACTGTCAATTGGATAGTCATACCTAGTATGATTTTGTCTCAAATCTACCTCCTTTCCTTCAGGATTGTGAATGGTTTTCAGGCATTCAAG
>SNQJ01S0094159.1:16085-31456 GCA_010110895.2 Picea sitchensis
TCAACGCAAGGTTGAACCATCCAAACCCTTATCGTGTTTCTTGGTTGAACAAGGGACAACAAGTGACTGTGATTGAGCAATGTTTATTGAATTTTCAAATAGGGAGTTTTCAAGAGAAGTTGTTATGTGATGTGATTGAGATGGATGCGTGTCACATATTGTTGAGAATACCATGGTTATTTGATCTAGAAGTTCACCATGATGGTAAGAAAAACACATATGAGTTCAAGAAAGATGGACATTGGTATAAATTAACACCAATGTTGGAGGATACAGTAGCAGCAACAAGAAATTGAGTTGATATAAACACGAGTAGCAACAAAATCTTGCTATGTTTTGCTAAAGAATTTTTACAGGAAGAAAGAAAAACAACATTTTGTTTAGTAGTGACTCTGAAAGAAGTGAAAATTGTAGGAGACAAATGTTGTATCTACAGAAATAAAGTTGTTATTGGATGAATTTAAGGAGATTATTTCTAATGATATACCAAAGGGATTGCCTCCAATGAGAAGTATTTCTCATCAAATTTATTTAATTCTTAGATCGAGTTTACCTAACAAAGCACCTTACAAGACACACATTCAATGTGAGGAGTTTCCATGGATTGGCAGGGTTTTACTAGAAATTCATTAGGAAATTTAGCAAAATATGTATGTCTCTTACAGAATGTATGAAGAGGGGAGTGTTTCAGTGGACTCCAACAGCAGAGAAATCATTGGAAGAATTGAAAAAAAGAGTAACATCACAACCAATATTAGCATTACCAGATTTTAATAAAGTGTTTCAGGTTGATTGTGATGCTAGTGGAACAACGATTGGAGCAATGATAAGTCAAGAGGGCAGACCCATTGCATTTTTCAACGAGAAGTTGAATGAGTCCAGAAATAAGTACTTTGTTTATAATCATAGATTTTATGCTATTGTGCAAGCTTTGAGGAAATGGCGACATTATCTACTGTCGAAGAAATTTCTCTTGTTCACAGATCACAAAACTTTACAGTTCGTTATCAGCCAAGGTAAGTTGAATCAAAAGCATACTAAATGGATAGAATTATTTCAAAGTTATTATTTTGTGCTGAAACACAGGTCTGGGAAGTCGATTAAGGTGGTTGATGCATTAAAGTCAGAGGACAACATTACTCAATACCATGTCGGTAGAAGTGGTAAGCCTGAACTATCTAAAGACATTGTATGAAGAAAATGCATATTTCTCAGAAGCTTGGAAGGCATGTAAGGAGACTTGGAGTTTATAAGAACACCATATCTGGACTACCATATCCAGGAGGGGTTTTTGTTTAAAAAATAGTAGATTTTTGTATTCCAAGAAGTTCCATACAGATGAATATCATTAACGAATTGCATAGTGGTGGTTTAGGAGGACATTTTGGCGTTGATAAAACTACATCCTTGGTGAAGGAGAGGTACTTTTGGCCATCTTTAACAAGGATGTTTGAAAGTTGGTGGAAGGTTGTAGAAATTGTCCTAACTAGTTTGAAGGATCGATTACTAGATTATGTTGATTATTAGTCAAAACCTATGTATTCGATGATTGAGGAAAAATCTAAGGAACAAAGAAAAAGAATTGGTCAGTCACACCAAGTCTGCGAAATCGATTTTAGAAATAAGAGGGTCGCTCGTGTTTTGTCCAAGATGATTCGAAATAGAAATAGGCAAAAGGACAGCCCAATTCCAACAATCACTATATTGGATCGAGACTCCTCAGAAAACACAAATCAAAAATGTGAAGTGGACAGTCATGCCTAGTATGTTTTTGTCTCAAATCTACCTCCTTTCCTTCAGGATTGTGAATGGTTTTCGGGCATTCAAGCTATATGAAAGCTAAACTTGTGAAAGAAAGACCCTTAGAGAAAAATCAACAACAGTCAATCCCGGATTTCGAACCTGAGTTCTCGTGTGACTACTGAGCATGGGATCATAGGTATTATGTTGATGTCTCGTATTTGCAAATGCGCTTAAATCAGGTAATGAGGAAAAATAGAGAATTGGAAAAGGATATCAGGAAATTAAACGTTGAAGCACAACAATGCATATCTCGGGCAAATAAAAAGCTAAAAGATTATGGAGATATAATCATAAAAAAATCAACAAATTTCAACCTTATTATTGGATCAGAAATGCACGCTTCTTAATTCTCGAATGCTTAATTTGGGTAACAAAATTTTTAGTTTCATTTGTGTTGAGTTTGCTTTATTTAACATGATTTGTTTTTGTTATTTTTTAGACTAGCTACAAAATCGAAGATTTTGTAGTGAGTATTAATTTAGTTAATGAGAGTTCTAATTTTATTTAATTTTTTATTTTCAGGTCTTCAAACATATTGATGTATGTTCTATGCATTGCTTATCTGTTGAAGATTATGGATTTTCTGATGTTCTTTTGATTAGTAAATAGGCTTTATCTCCAAACAATTGACGATTTATTTTTTATTATTATAACAAGCTTTTACAAGTTGTTATGAATATTGTTATTATAACTTAGATTATGATTTGATTTCTCAACTACTCTATTTTTGAAAAGATTTACCAATATCCTGTGGATATGAGAGTTGATCGTTGTTTTGTTTAAATACTTGTATTATTTTGAAATGAGACATGGTGAAATTTTTGGGAGATGGACCAATGATTATTTTTTAAGAATACAGAATTATACTTTGCTTTAGGCTTTTGTCCTGTAAGCCGAAGGGTTTTTTTTCCATTATAATATCTTTAATTATGGTTCATATTCTTGGAGTAATTGATCATGTATTGATTTAAAATTAGTTTTAGTCTATTGTGTCAATACATTTTTAATTGATATCATTTATGTATTAATTTTGTCAACCTTTAATAGTCCATTATCCAAAATTATCTTCATCCTTGTGATTGTATCATTTTGATACAAATCCGAATTGTATTAAGTTTATTCATGTGATTCGAATTTGTAAAGATATAGTTGTTCAATTAAAATTATTTTCTTATTGTCGATTAGTCTATCATATATTCACACAAGATCATGATTTGAAGTTGTTATTTCTACATTATAAATGAGATTTAAATGGTTAGTCGAAGTGATTTTCTTCCGACACTTTCACAAKCTTAGAATTACAMAACCTTCTGCTATAGATTTCTCTTAACAAACAGGTTGTTGAAGCAGCTTAATACAGAAGGGCACAACTCAAAGTTAAATACTGGTTGGTTACTAGGTTAGTGATTTTTCTTTCTTTTGTCTTGGTTTACATTTTTCTTGTGAATGTAAATTAATACTAATATTAAATACTTTGTTTATTTTAGCTAAAACATTATCATTTACATTCACTCTTTTTTTTTTCTCTTTTAGTTTTAAGGTTAAAATTAAATAGGTAATATGTTATAGATCTACTGATATTTTGTATAAGGTTTTGGTTCTTTCGTACAACCTCAATTTCAAAGGTTTCTTGTAAATCTTGCACTTGTTTATTTGTATATTTTGTAGATAAGAAGTGTGATGTATTGAATGTATATAGTATATCTTCATTAATAAATAATTATTTATTTTACTTTTGTAGTTTAGGTTAGATTGTGTATCACTTAACGGAGTCATAAAACTCGTCAAAGTAAGTTATCTCAAATGGATTAGGTTACTTAAACAATCTCGGACCGTACTTTCCCTTCCAGTGACAAGAATTCACATATGCTCGTCAACGCAAGGTTGAACCATCCAAACCCTTATCGTGTTTCTTGGTTGAACAAGGGACAACATGTGACTGTGATTGAGCAATGTTTATTGAATTTTCAAATAGGGAGTTTTCAAGAGAAGTTGTTATGTGATGTGATTGAGATGGATGTGTGTCACATATTGTTGAGAATACCATGGTTATTTGATCGAGAAGTTTACCATGATGGTAAGAAAAACACATATGAGTTCAAGAAAGATGGACATTGGTATAAATTAACACCAATGCTGGAGGATACAACAGCAACAACAAGAAATTGAGTTGATATAAACACGAGTAGCAACAAAATCTTGCTATATTTTGCTAAAGAATTTTTACAGGAAGAAAGAAAAACAACATTTTGTTTAGTAGTGACTCTGAAAGAAGTGAAAAGTGTAGGAGACAAATGTTGTATCTACAGAAATAAAGTTGTTACTGGATGAATTTAAGGAGATTATTTCTAATGATATACCAAAGGGATTGCCTCCAGTGAGAAGTATTTCTCATCAAGTTTATTTAATGCTTAGATCGAGTTTACCTAACAAAGCACCTTACAAGATACACATTCAATGTGAGGAGTTTCCATGGATTGGAAAGGTTTTACTAGAAATTCATTAGGAACTTTAGCCAAATATGTATGTCTCTTACAGAATGTATGAAGAGGGGAGTGTTTCAGTGGACTCCAGCAGCAGAGAAGTCATTGGAAGAATTGAAAAAAAGAGTAACATCACAACCAATATTAGCATTACCATATTTTAATAAAGTGTTTCAGGTTGATTGTGATGCTAGTGGAACAACAATTGGAGCAATGATAAGTCAAGAGGGCAGACCCATTGCATTTTTCAACGAGAAGTTGAATGAGTCCAGAAATAAGTACTTTGTTTATGATCATAGATTTTATGTTATTGTGCAAGCTTTGAGGAAATGGCGACATTATCTACTGCCGAAGAAATTTCTCTTGTTCACAGATCACAAAACTTTACAGTTCGTTATCAGCTAAGGTAACTTGAATCAAAAGAATACTAAATGGATAGAATTCTTGCAAAGTTATTATTTTTTACTGAAACATAGGTCTGGGAAGTTGATTAAGGTGGTTGATGCATTAAAGTCAGAGCACAACATTACTCAATACCATGTCGGTAGAAGTGGTAAGCCTGAACTATCTAAAGACATTGTATGAAGAAAATGCATATTTCTCAGAAGCTTGGAAGGCATGTAAGGGGACTTGGAGTTTAGACAAAAAACCATATTTGGACTACCATATCCAGGAGGGGTTTTTGTTTAAAAAATAGTATATTTTTGTATTCCAAGAAGTTCCATACGGATGGATATCATTAACGAATTGCATAGTGGTGGTTTAGGAGGACATTTTGGCGTTGATAAAATTGCATCCTTGGTGAAGGAGAGGTACTTTTGGCCATCTTTAACAAGTATGTTTGAAATTTGGTGGAAGGTTGTAGGATCTGTCAACTAACCAAAGAAAAAAGTTAAAAAACAGGACTCTATACTCCATTACAAGTGCCCAAAAAACCTTGGGAATATATCAATATGGATTTTGTCTTGGGATTTCCTATGACTCAAAGAAAGCATGATTCAATAATGGTAGTTGTTGATAGGTTTTCAAAAATGGCACACTTCATAGCATGTAAAAAGACTAGTGATGCTAGTGAGGTAGCTTCATTGTTTTTCCAAGAGGTGGTTAGATTGCATGGACTTCCATGAAGTATTACTTTAGATCGTGATACTAGATTCCTTGGAAATTTTTGGACAACACTCTGGAAAAAGTTAGGCTTAGATTTGTTATACAGTCCGACGTATCATCCTCAAACAGACGGTCAGACAGAAGTAGTGAACACGAGTCTAGAAAATTTGTTGAGAAGTTTAAGTTGAGAGAATCATATTCAGTTGGATTTGGCATTAGCCCAAGCTGAATTCACATATAATGATTTGGTGAAAAGGTCTACAGGAAAGAATCCATTTCAGAGTGTTTATGGATGGTCGCCAAAAGGTGTGATATATTTGGTTGCATTACCGGATTTGGAAGGCAAGAAGAGTATTGATGCGAATGATTTTGTGGACAGTATGCATGAATGACAAGAACATGTAAAGAAGAAATTGTAGACCAACAATGATAGTTGTAAACAAAGAGCATATCAACATAGGAGACAGAAGGTATTCCAAGAGGGTGAGATGGCCATGGATCACTTGAGGAAGGAGCGATTTCCTCGAGGTACATACAACAAAATCAAGTACAAGAAGATAGGTCCATGTCGAATTCTCAAAATTATTTTTGATAATTCTTATCGGCTAGAACTTCTAGAGAAGTTTGACATATCTCCTACATTTAATGTTGTTGACCTCTATGAGTTTCATGAAGGGGAAAAAAGAGTAGATGAAAGTACCCTCAACGAATGGGAACAACACCTACCAATTAAGTCAGAGGAGCAGATTGAAGAGGTTCTTTCTACAAGAGTTGTTAAGAAGACTCGTCAGAAGGGGTACATGGAATCTTTGATCGAGTGGAAGAATCGAGGGGCAGAGGATGCATCGTGGGTGACTGAAGATCAGTTAGCATGTGTGCAGAACTCTTCACCTCGACAGTGATCTGCACATAAGTTGGAACTCCTATTTTTCTTACCAAGGGTGTTTGATGTAGGAGCATCCTTGGGCTCAGGCAATCCGCATCACCCAAAAATATTTTGATTCTGCAAATAGGAAATAAGTCAAATAAGGAATGTGTTAATGGTCTATTTTATTTAGTCAATTTGCTATAAATTCGAATTGTTGATTACTCTTGCAGCTACTCTTGCCTTGTTGAAACTCGTGTTGAAACACATGCTCAAACTCATGTTGAAACTGCCACAATAGTGAAATTTTACAAGTGTCATGTTGAAACACATGTTGAAACTTGTGTTGAAACTGCCACGTATAGAGAAATTTTACAAGTGTCATTATATTTCTTCATTTGCAACACTGTGGCCGCACGCATTTGATTTTGCCACGCTGGTATGCATTCATGATGAGTCACAACTACCATTAGGTAAAACTCGTGGCTAAAGGACAAAGTGTGACCCTAGGTTGAAAGGAAGTTGAAGCGCTCTGAAAGACGTAGAGACAATTTGGGTAACAACTTATTCCTAGAGGGAAGACAAATCGTTTCAGCGCTGAGGAGGAGTTTTAAAAAGAAATGGAGCGCGATTTTGAAGGGGTTGGTGAACCACAAAGTAAGGAAATCATAGAAGGTGGATTGGACAGAAAAATTACAGATTGTATGAGCACACAGAAAGGCCAAAACATAATCTCAGCCCATACACACAAAATTTTACCCTCTGGACAATTTCGTAGTGGTTTTCAACGACGCAAGCAACAATTCATCACTGTCTTTTAACCCAGACTCAATGTAATATAGAAAATTTGTTCTCTACATTGAATTAATAGGCAAATGGTATTGAAATTCGTAGGTTTTTTGGTGTTTTAGTTTCCAGTGGATTTCCTTATTAGTTGGCAAAAGTATTTCTGCTCTTCTTCTCCGCTATGTATTATGTAGCAAGATGTGTGTTGTAACTCTGGATTTCCTTATTAGTTGGCAAAAGTATTTCTACTCTTCTTCTCCGCTATGTATTATGTAGCAAGGTGTGTGTTGTAACTGTTTATGTGTTCTAGCGTATATATCTTTGCATCATATATTAACCTTACTAATGTGATATTCAATTAGATATTAACCTTGCTCCCGGGGATTGCATCCGGCCTGAGCCACACCAACCCTTAACATGGTTGGATTTTTTGTCCCCGCAGGTTTCGAACCGGTGACTTTTCAACATGGAGTGGCTTAACAACACACTCCATCACCGACTATCCTACACCTCCGGAACTAGTAATGTGATATTTTACTAGTATCTTAAATCCTTTTATACACTTTGGTAATGTGATATTTTACTTGTATTTTAAATCCTTTTCAAAATCCTTTATTGCACTAATGTTTTGAAAATTTTATTTGCATTAATGTTTTGCAAAATTTATTATACACTTGGGTCATGTGATAAAAAATTTATTTGCATTAATGTTTTGCAAAATTTATTTATACACTTGGGTCATGTGATATTTTTCTTACACTTTAGTAATGTGATATTTTACTGGTATCTTAAATTTGACGACTAAACCGCCCGTTAAATTTGACGAATTCTGACGATTTTGACCATTCCATCGTCCATGTCGATGAGTTTATTTAACATTAATGCATCGTCCATGTCGATGAGTTTATTTAACATTAATGTTGTTGGATTAAACCAAAAAGCCAAAAATATAAAACGTTTAGACAAATTATGTTGTCGGATTTGAACGAAAAAGCCAAAAATATAAAACGTTAAGACAAAACCTAAATTTAGAAGATTCAGAAAACTCATATTAATTACCGGAATTTGAGAAAAAATCTAACTACTCAGTCATTGAATTTTCCACTCAGCGGATCTTCGGAAAAAAATCTAACAACCACCTCAGCGGATCTTCGGAAAAAAATCTAACAACCACCTCAGCGGATCTTCTTGGAAAACCATCACGTTTTGGCGAAAACGTGTTTGAGTAGAATAATGTCGTCATTAATTGCTTCGAAAATGTCGCAAAACAGATTTGCATGATTAATTGCTTCCGCAAATTTCGGAGAGCAGATTAGCTTAATTAATTTCTCACCACCCTATTTATCCTTAATTTATAGAGAAATGCATTTTTTTTTTACTGCTGTTTAATCTTCTGTAAAAAGCAGATAATCTTTAAGAAAAGAAGAGCGGAGAGTCTTACACCTGGCAACATGCAAACTTCCAAGTTAGGGTTGTACATTCATGCTTTTGTTAAAGACGGTCAAAACGTATTTATGATCCCTCGAGTAGAAAGGCACTTTGTTTTTAAAGAAATTTGATAGAGACACATATCTATACAATTTGTTTTTAAAGAAATTTTGATAGACACATATTTATATTAAATACTTTTTATTTTATTTTCTATATATTTTAAAAATAAAGTTATATTGAAAGATTTTTATTTTATTGATAATATATGATCTCTTTAACCAATCAAAAAATAAAATGAGTGAAATTTAATAAAAAAAATTAAATTTAATAAATTAATCTTTGAAAACATTGAAAAAATTTAAAATTTGTATCATAAAAATAAATTAATGCAAAATCAAAACAAATTGATGAGTTGTAAATGAAAGATATATACTTTCCCTTTTTAACATGGACTAATAATATAATATGGCATAAGGTGGACATAGACACATTAAGTGTAATCAAATACTAATTAATAGAACCCACATTGAGTGTTATGTATAAATGATACTTAATGCAATTTAATAATAAAAAGAAAATATAATCACAATAAGAGAAAATAACAAATTAATGTAAAGTATTTATAATCAAATAAATATTAATTAATAGAACCCACATTGAGTGTTATGTATATTAGTGTTAAGGATACTTAATGCAATTTAATAATAATAGAAAGAAAATATAGTTACAATAAGATAAAATAACAAAAAATAATAAATAAATGTAAATAATAATAGAAAGAAAATATAGTTACAATAAGATAAAATAATAAAAAATAAAAAATAAGTGTAAAGTATCTATAGAGAAAAGTAAAAGTATAAAGAATATAGAAATAAAATATTTAATTCTATTATGAGAAAAAATAAACATGTTCAAAGAGATATTTAACTAATTGCATTTGAGAGAAGTATTCCACGATCTAATATAAAATAGATGTATAATATAGATAACATAACTTAATAAATAATAAATAATAATAACAATAATAAGATTAGATGTATAACATACATAACATGACTTAATAAATAATAAATAATAATAACAATAATAAGATGTATAACATAACTTACTAAATAATAAATAACAATAACAATAATAAGATAAAAGAATTTAGATATATACCAATAAAATATTTGGAAACAATTTTATAAGTTTTTACATGTTTAAAAAACTTCACAATTAAAAAAAATGATCCTTATTAATGTTCAATAAATTCAAAATTAAAAAAAATGATCCTTATTAATGTTCAATAAATTCAAAATTAAAATAAATCTACATTAATTAATAAAAAGATATAACATTGAATAAATAATTCATATAATTACAAGTATAAGGGGACTCCAAGTTGGAGATAGATTGGAGAAGGGGTATCAATAATATTCAAAATCCTAGATTAACTTTATTGCTAAGAGACATCAAGCTCACTTTCAGAGTTTTTGAATGACTTTCCTTCCAACACATTTTCGGAGAACTTAATTAAAAAATAGATGAACTCTCAAAAGGAGCATCCCATTTTTATGAGTTTTTTTAAGGAACAAAAGCAATGGAATTTCTTCTCTGATTTTTTTTTTCTTTCTATTAGGGTGTAAATTTTTTTAGACAATTTAACGAGATTGTAGAAGAAACAATTTAACCAAATTGTTTTTTTTGGACAGTTTAACTAGATTGTAGAAATTTTTTGAAAAAAAAAAAGTCTTTATAGACCTTGTTTTAAAATAAACAAATGTTTATAGACATGTTTTGAAATAAATAGATGTATAAGTCAATATATTTCATGAAGAAAACCTACAAAAACTTATCATGAAAGATAACATGCATATTCTACTATGTTACTTATGAAAAAACAAAAAATTCATATAAAAATAAATGTTTGCTCAATTTTTTTAACGTTGTTATATAGTTTGTGATAAAAAGTATTACACACATGAACATTGCAACTATGACATTGTGAATGAAATCTATATATTCGTAGCTTTATAGAAGAAGGATAAAGAAGCTACATATACTTTATTCAAACTATTAGCCAATTACATTCCCAATACAACATTGGCATATATAAATAACAATTATGTGTATGAAAGCGACACTCAATACATAATTAATGCACATGATATAATTATATTAATGAAATTATATTTCTATTTTGAATAGAATTGTTTAATTTTACAATAAATTTTTATTTAATTATTAAAATTAGTAATACAAAAAATAAAAATTTCCAATAATAAGATATAACATAAAATATTAAAAATAAATAATCCAAATTTTTTTCACATAGATATAATTAATACTTAAAACGTTACTTGAACAACTAAAATTAATAATACTTCATATATATATTACATTTAATCTACTTATTTTTTCTTTATTATCTTTATTAGTCTCTACCTGAGCAGGGACTACACCTTTGCCTCAAGGGTCAAACTAAGATGATTGCTTATTAATTCAGCTACATTTACAATCATTTACTAAGTTTTACATTAATTCAATTTATTTTTAAAAATAAAATATTTTATTTGTTTATTAAATTTTAATAACTGAATTTTTCATTGGTTGAATTTTACATGACATGACATAAATCCCCTGGTGTATCACATTTTATTCTCTGCATTGTCACAACTAATAAGTGATTTAAAAAATAAAAAAACTCCTATTGGCCATTTTGAAGGTTCGACAATGTGGTTCTGACAACTCTTAAAGATTTCTGACAACCCTTAAATATTATGTAATTGTCGGTGACACAAAATTAAGTGCTCATCGCCACACAACCTCACCTTCAAATATAATAAATATATTGTAGTTGCACCTGACATGCTATCTAGGTTCTCACAGACACACAACCTTTCCAACTCCTTGTATACATGTTGAAGACTCATGTGTCCCGAGGCACCACTGTCTAGGAGTGCAAAGTGCTTGATTTTATGCCTAACCTCCATGATTTGAAGTCAACTTGGCTCTCTTGCTTCAACTCCCATGTCTCCTGATGAACATTGGATACAATGCTTCAAGGCAGTTGCGGCAGGAAGCAAGAATGATTCAGGGCGGGCCATAGCAAGATCTGCGTAGCTTGAAAATTTTATTATGCGACATGGTCATTAACAAGCACCTTGAAAAATTTTGTGCTATCAAATTTCATCGAATTTTCCCCACATACAAACCGCCGCATTGTGAAGGAGTATCCCTTCAAGCTCAACCCTTTTTAGGATGAAGCCATCCAATGTTTGGAGCATCACGAGTATGTTTTGGTAACTTACTTTTTCACCTTCTCTCATTTCTGTGTTGACGAAGCTCTCAAATTAATTTATGTACATTTGGCCTCTTCCGATGTTTTGATATCGCTCATATTTGGAGAAATTAAATACTGCATGATTCAAGACAAAATCAGATCCAAATTTGTGGTAAAAAGCATGAACCAAAACTGAAAACAAAAAACATGCATGGAAATTGCAAAAAAGCATGAGAATCACGTTGGGTTCCATCTGCTTACCCATCTATTCTTAGGTTTTATCCTTCCATTACATATCCAGATAGTCTTCTTTAGACTCTGTCTTCGCCAACAAAGTCTATGACATGATTAAGATTCACCCCTTCGATAATGTGGCCCTCTTCCAACCACCTACTACTGTTGGCCTTTCTTACTCACTGATCCTAGACATGCCATTGAAATTTGATTCTTTCCTTCGTATTTATTAGGTTAAGACATTCTAGGTCAACAACATACTACTGCTTACCTTTATTACTTACAACCATTCTTACTTACTGTGGATGCATAAAGCTTGTCGTTGTCCATGGCCCTTATCTTCTTTTTTATATCAGGGTGAAATCATGAAGATGGGTTACACTTTTGTTTGTTTTATGAGAAAAAAAACTGTATTTTCACAAGTTCTTCAACTTCCGGCATACAAAAGTATTTTTTTTATTTACAATTTCATTTTACAGTAAAAAAAAAAACTTGTGAGTCCCCGAGGTGTAGGATAGTCAGTGACAGAGTGTGCTGTTAAGGCGCTCCATAATGTTAAAGTCACCGATTCGAAACCTGCAGGGACACAAAATCCAACCATGTTAAGGGTTGGTGTGGCTCAGGCCAGGTGCGATCCCTGGGTGATATTGACGGCTTATATGCCCTTGAGTCACGGTTTCTTAGCCACAGGTTAGTCCCACATGTCATAGACAAACTAACAACAAAAAAAAAAACTTGTGAAGAATTTTGTTAGCTTTGCAATGTCTATTTTTCAATTTTTTTTTATCACGATTTGATATGTCAATTTGACAATTGTTTAACAGTATGTTCCTTAAACATGAAAGGAATGATAATGAGTTACTTTTTCCTACAACAATGTATCTATTGTTAAACTTATGTTTTTAAGAAATGAAATATATTGCAACAATCTATAGAGACTCTATTTTATTATGACTATAATTTTGAATCTAACAGATGAATATTATAATTTCTAGATTTTTTTTAGGTTGACCAAGCTGAAAACGTTGCATATTTTAAACACATGTTTTTCTACAACTTGTATCTATCTTAATTTTTACTTCAAACTAAAATCTAAATATACCCTTTTGAAAAGAACAGTTTAAGGATTATGAATATATTTTTTTCCAAATTTTTCACTGTATATTTTTAGAGATACCGATATTTCATTTCACCGAATCGAAATGTCTACTGAAAATATTATGTAGTGTTTTTTTATTTTAAATTAAATAAAAATAGATAAAAATAAACAAAATGAAAACAAATTATAGGAATTGAAAGTAGATTCAATTTTGGAAATGTTGGGGTCATTTTCAAAACCAAATTCTCAGTATTTGCAGGAGTCCGCAACCTCCTAAGTTCATGTAAGCTTGGGGAAATTCTTTGGTTTTTGTTTTCAGTCCCAATTTCATGTTTTCGATCGAAATTATATTTCGGCCCAAAGACTAAAATATAACGAAAACCGTCAAAACTGAATGGTTTCCAAGGTTTTCGGCCGAAAAAACCTTCTTTCAACCGAACGGATGTTGAGCGAATTCCGTCAGTTGGAAAAAATGAAAAGACACGTTCGCATCATTTCATTTAGCGCCAAATTGTATAAATAGGCTTTCGACTGAACACATTTAACACAATTCATCAGATGGATAGACATATATGAGCTCGGGGATAGGGATTTCAAATAATTTCTATTATTGATTGCAGTTATATTCTTTTCTTTATTTATTTATTCCCTCTGTTCCATAGGCTTAATTGGAGGATCGATATTGATACATGATGGTTTTCTAGAGCACTTAAACAAAGTTTCAAATCATCTTTTTGGTTTTTGTTGAATAAGGTAATTGATGTTTGTTCAAGTTTTTATTGGAATAACAATTTATATGTTGAAAGATAAATGTTCAACATTTTTTCAAGGTGAAGTCTTTGTTGAACATATCTTTTACAGATAACAATAAAAATCATGGGAAACAAAAGTTTGCGCAAGAGAAAATTTGATCGCACTCGAGATGATACTTGCCAAATCGAACAAAGGAAAAAGATTTATTGGAGAAAGAAAAATGAACGTGCAAATATTGAAGAAAGAAACGATGATAATGTCAATAGAGATTTTTGACAGGAAGAAGTTCAACTAGGTATGCATGCACATATGACGATCGAGCACAGGACACACATTGAGACTGTATTCAGAAAGTATAAAATTCAAAGTATAGAATTCAAATTTAAAATATTGTAAATAATATAATTGATTGTAATTAAAATTTGATGTTTTTGAAAAAACATAAATAGATTTGTCTCATAATGTCGAAGAAGACGTTGAAACTGAAATTGAAGAAAAAGGTGTTGAAACCGAAATTGAAGCAGAAGACGTCAAAACTGAAATTGAAGCACAAGACAAATCACCTATAGGTATGTACATAAATTTAAATAATACAAGATGAACACTCAAGTATATATAATTTAGTGAATTTGTGTTCGAGTTATGCTTTTTAATATAAACTTTAAATTGAAATATGCAGGAGAATCTATCAACATTGATGATGAAATATTAGAAAATGTTGATACTGACAAATTTGGGAAGAAAAAAGCTAAGCATTATATAAGATATCGAACTAAGAATATGTATAATACTTTTTTCAAAGATGAATCAATAACAATACAAGCTCAACTTTTACTTTGTCTAATGAAGTCAAGAAAGTTAAAAGAAGCTACATCATTATTGGGTATTCAAAAGTTGACAAAGGATACAAAGGTGAAACAAAATGTCTTTAACAATATAACTAGTGTATTAAAAGATTTTGGAAAATCTCGAAAAGAAGATGTCCGTGTTGCACGTAGAGCGATACAAACAATAGTTGTTTCATCTAGCAATATAAAAGATTGTTTGACACGACACATGGAAAAAACAATGGGAACGTCAAGAAAATCATTGCACAAGCATAGAAAATTTCGATTGCAAATAGATGTAAATGATAAATTGGCTTGTTGGACAGTGATTTCTAGACAACCCTACAAAGATAGACTTGCAAAAAATGTTAATGAATTGGCTTGTAATTGTTGGTTGGAAGAATCTTGTGTTTCACCACATACAAGGGATGTGTTGCGACGAAGAATAGCACGAAAAAAATATGAAGAACATCCAAAATATGTATTTCCAATGACACAAATAGAGTTGTTCAATAAGTTCAAAGAAGAGCACAAAGAAGTTAAAATTTTCATCAATACATTTGTGCAACAAAAACCATGGTTTGTTAGACCCATCACTATCCGTGACACTTGTTGTTGTCGTTATCATGTGGAATTTGAGTTGTATTATGACACTTTTTTGGATTTTTGTAAAAATTTATGGCTAGGTTCACCTCCTCCATCCACATTCCCTGTTTTT